>VMDO01003048.1:0-131358 GCA_007922755.1 Pedetes capensis
TGTATAAATATCAAAAGTCAGTTTGTGGCATTTGGGTATAGTTATATTACTATCAAACCTAATAGACTTAAATATAAAAAATTATACTGAAGATAAAGTAAGGTATAATAATGAAAATTTGAATTCACCAGGAACATGTAACCATTCTAAATTAGTTCTCATCTAATAATATAGATTTAAAATTACATTAAGAAAAAAAGAATTAATAGGAGAAACTGACAAAGCTAATTCAAAATGAGAAAAGTTCACGCTTGGATGTGAAAATTTTAAAAACATCCCTCTCAGTAGTTGATAGGTCTGCAGGCAAAATAATATGTAAATTTACAGAGCATTGAATTAAAAGGATAAAGTATATTCCCATTTGTTAAAAACTTATATAAATATCATTAAAGAATTATAGAATAGGCATGCTTCTCAGAAACAAATGGAATATGAACGATAACTAGCCATATGTTGTTGTTGTTAGGTGCCGTCGAGTCGAGTCCGACTCATAGTGACCCTCATAGGGTTTTCAATGGCTGACTGTTTCGGGATTGCCTTGGGAGTGGATTGCCAGGTCCTTCTCCCATTTTTGCAGTGCTGGGAATCGAACTCAGGACCTCAGAGACTGAAGAGCAGCGCTCTACCAATTGAGCTAAATCCCAGCCCCCAACTAGCCATATACTAGTCCACAAAATAAGCTCAAATCAATACAAAGAATCACAAAATAAGAGACCATGAATTTGCCTCCCACATCAAGTTTTATTTTAATCACAGTAATGTTAAAGGCATCGACATAGAAAAATTTGTAAGCACTATTGAGTGCAGAAAGAGGAACGAGCATCACACCATGAAGCATCACACCATTCATATAAAACGTTAATGTGGAAAATTATAAAGAGAGGTACTGGCAATTTTCAGATTCAAGAGATGTGACCTCTTGGAAAAAGAATGAGTGAGAAATGGAGGGGACTAGGGAACAAGCTTTGTGGTAATATTTTATTTCTAAAGGCCAGTACTTACATGGGTATTCATTTTATTCTTTATACATTTTGTATGCATTAAAATTTTTATAATAAAAATAAATTCTCTGTGTGTCTTCTTATGAGAGAATGAAATTCATAATAACATATTCTTTCTATAAAAATGTATCTTTTCCTCTTGCTAGATATTTTTTAAAAATGAAAGATAATTTTGTTTTTGAACATGGAAAGAAATTTTCAGATGAAACAAAGTCACGTGAAAAGCAAAATTGGAGCCCAAAGCAGAAGATGAGGTTCTATTTGAATGTACTAGCAAAAATGTCCCATTATATTTCCTCCTAAAACTTTATCAAGCCCTATGTTGACAGAAAATCTGTGTAAGAAAAGTTATTTGGGGAAGAGACTTAAGAAACCTTGCATGCTGTACATCTTCCTAGACAGTGACAAAGCACATCATCACATGCAATGGTTCTGAGACACTAACTGTAAAATAGTTGTTTTATTGGGTTGAGGGTCAAGTTTCTCAAACTCATTTGATTATAGAATCCTTGTTTTAATGAATGTGCATTATTAAACTTTCAGAATATTAATGGCCTATTGATCATATTTAGGAAATAATGCCTTAAACCTTAATTTCCTGGAGTCATACTGAATGGGAAAATTTTTTTTATTCTCTTTTTTTTTTGGAAATTTTTTACTTGTGTTGTATATACTTAATTGTTTTCAAGTATACAGTGTATAGTCCACTTTTTGTTTTAAATGATCCAGATAATTTTTTCTATCTCTGTATAGCATCAATTTTATAGTTAAAATTGAGACAGTGTTCTCAATAATCAGGCAATTTCAGAAATGTTTTCAAAAAGCCAAAGGAAACAGATAAACAAATGAAAATCAAAGAAAGAAAAGTTCTAAGTGCAGACTTAGTAAACATGCAGTTTGAAGCCTTCAGGAAAAATAAATTGAGCTATTTTTTAGCAGCTAGGCATTATTGCTTAGCAATTTGAAGAACTAATGAGCTTAAAAGTTAATCCTCCAATTTCTCCAAAATGTTAGCATGTTCAGCCTGATTCACAAAATTGTTCTTAGGTCTGAAGCTATCAACAGATTATCAGAGATTTAGTGACTTTTCTTCTTGCTACTCTAATACCATTCTGTAGTTGCCAGCATCTTTTATAACAAGAAGATTCCCATTTATAATTGCAATAAAAACCAAAACCAAAATGAACCTTAGATATTTTATCTCCTGATTAATAAAATGATCATCTTAGCTATAAGAAACATAGGCAATCAAGGCAAGTAAAATTATAAATTAATTGTTCTTTAAACTGAACTACATAACCATTATGTCATATTTTGGAAGTCTGTTTTAAAAGACTATTGCTGGTGAAATAAAACCAATTTCAGAGAGAAGACTTAGATGGGGAGGGTGGGGGGGAAGCCTACAAGAGGGTAAGGGGGCACCTATATGAATAATATACATCAAAATGCATATATATGTAAATGACACAATGAAAAGCATGTCAGAATGAATCACATTAAGGTGTACATTAAAAATGTCCAATAAAAAAAAAAACAATTTCAGGATGGAAACTGTCAAAACTAAAATCTTTGATGCCAATTCCATTTCATACTCCTCCCCACCTTGTTCTTCATTACTCCACATTTTCCTCCAAATGCCAAGTGCTAATTTGCTACAACTATCCTCAAGCCCAAATCAAGTTGTGCCTCAAGATTATCTTCATTGGCTCCACTCTATCACTTAAACTTACATATATATTTTTTTTCTGTGTCTCAATGCTGTTGCTTCTCCAATGTGTCTGAGAATCAGCATCATCAAGGTATCATTTTAAATACACATATCTGGGCCCCATCCTAGATGTACTGAACTCAAACAACTGGGAGTAAGTCTTAGAAATCAGTGTGGGAACTATTTTAGTAATTCTGATAATCAAGTTTGTGGGATACCAGGGCTCTAGCAAACCAGCAGAGATAGCTGATAAATTTTAAAAATAAAAAGATTAATAAAAGTTATCCAAAGGTCTATTAATTGTTAAATGTGTATTCCTCAAGATCTTTTTTTCCATTTTAACAGAATATTCAATGGCAAAATGCCAAAAATTTGATGGTACTATGGATACTTTAGTACCCACATTTATCGAATTCCTATTGAGTACCATATTGAGCTTTTCCAGTAACTGTATGAGGTGGTACAGATCTGACAATGAATAAAGTGTCACCTTTGCAAAAATGGAGCTCTAAATTGGGAAGAATAACCAGAAAAAGATGTATTTTAAGCATAAGGTGATATTATAACAAATATATGTTTGATCTTCATCCCTGGTTTCTGGCCAAAGCTCCCAAAACTCTTATAATATCCTCAGTAATAAGAGATGTGGAAGCATCTTCTAAAACAATATTTAGTTAGCCAGGCACAGTGGTGCATGCCTGTAATCCCATCAGCTTGGGAGGCAGAGGCAGGAGGATCACAAGTTTGAGACCAGAGGCAGTCTGTGTTACTTAGCTAGACCCTGTCTCAAAAAGTAAAAAAAATGGGCTGGGGGTGCAGCTCAGTGGTCCAGCACTTGCAAAGCATGCAGGCGCAAGGCCCTGGGTTCAACCCCCAGTACTGCACAAAAAAAAAACCCAATATTTAGTTTTGGGACCTGGCTCCTGAAACAACTCCGGAGCAGTAGAAGTGAAGATATGAATATGTATATTGCATCAAAGACACCTGAGTTTATGTTAATGAACTGGCATTGGAAAGCCCTGCAGATAGGGCTGGTTACCAGAGGAATTAACCATGTGATTAGACAATAGGAACTTTTAGCCCCACCCTGTTCTAATCATCACTGGCCAAGGCTTTAGTCAACCATGCTATATAATGAAAATTACACAAAACCCTAAAGAATGGGGTTAAGAGAGGTTTTGCATTGGTGAGCACATGCAGGTGCTGGGAGGGTGACAGATCCAGAGAGGGCACTGAAGCTCCAAACAACCTCGCCATCATACCTTGCCCTATGTATTGCTTCCACTCAGCTGTATCCCTTATGAGGAACTGTTAAGTACTTTCCTAAGTTCTGTGAACCCTTCTACCAAATTACCAAATCCACAGAGAAATTCTGATTTATACTCTGTCTGTCAGAAGTATAGGAAGGCTGAGACTTGCCTCTACTAACTGAAGAAAGGGGCGATATTGTGGGTCTGATCACCTAGCTTGTGCTGTTTGTGATAACTCCAGGAAATTAGTTGCAAAACTGAGATAAATTACAGGACACAATTGGTTTTCAGCCAAGAATAAGAGAATTGCTTAGTATGGAAATTGCACCTGCTTCCCTACATACACACTGTCTTTCATGTCCGAAGTATGAGAGTGAGTGTAGAAGAGACAGAATTTTTCCTTCCTTTACATAATAACAAAAATAGGAGCAAAAGCCTTTGGAAATCAAAAAGACAGTAGGTAATTTCTCTGTTGGGTGTTTGAGAAAACACTGCTGGAAAAGGTGATATTTGAGTTGGTCAAAAGATAAGTATAGACCCTTACTAAATACACTAAGGTCAAATATTATACAAGAGTGGATGAGTAGCACAAAGTTGAATCTGCTTGAGCAGTGGACTGCATGGCTATGGAACAGAGAGAGGGAAACAATACAGGAGAGAGTGAATGAAGGCTCCTTGGGAGGAGAATTGAATGTTCAGCTATAGAATTTGTACATTATTCTAAAGACAAGTCAATGAGGACCCATTTGGTTGCAAGAGACACAAGTCTCAAGTGAATCTGTTTGATGAGGGTAAGTTCATGAAACAGCTACTGAGTTCACATTTTAACCCCCAGAATTCATCCTATCTGCTATATCTACTTTACCCCATACTGGTTTTTTTTTTTAATCTCAGACTACATTGGAGGCAAGAGAGCTAGCAGACAACTCAAGCTACATTCTTGTCCAGTTTATAATCCAAAAGAAAACAATGTCAATTTTTCTATAACTCTTTAAAATAGTCAAATAGATTACTAGCTCCTCCAAGGACACTATCCTACTCTATGCAGGATGAGTGCTTATTCTCCATTAGATATCCTGCACATCCCAAGATCAACCTGATTATACCAACCTGGGGATAGTCCCATCCCTGAATAAATCACTGGGGTGAGGTGGGGAGTAGAGGGACATTGTTTGCTCAGAAATGGCCAAATCTTCATCCTGAAAAATGACTAGAGTTAGCTGCATTTGGTGCACTCATTGAAAAGGCAAAAAATGGAGAAATGAATGCTGTGTGCAAGAAACAAAGTGCATTTGCGGCTAAAGTAATGCTGGTAGCAGAGTGAAGAGGTGGAGTGAGGAGAGATTGATAATACAGTCAACACATAAGATGATTCTGAACAAAATGCATAGGATTCAAGAGAAGAGATAAAAATATATAAAATTATGTAATAGAATCTATTTGGCCTCTGAATGATTGGGTGTGGAAGAGGAGAGAGCTGAATTAATGCTAACTATATGCACAACTGGCACAAATATTAGAGATATTTTCAGGATATAACTCACACGTTCCCCAGATAGTGTCTATGTTCATAAGATCTTAATGAGTAGATGCTAAATCTCCCTGAAATAATTAAAACTAGTAAAACATTGAGAAACTTGTACTAATATATTCTCACATGAACACACAGGCTTACATTTTCTTGGATTCTAATCTATGTGCTGTTAATTAATGCAATGTTAATTAAAATTGTGAGTTTGTGATACTGTTATTGCCACTACAGCTGATTTTCCAGTTGAAATTTTTTAAAAAGGTATTCCTATGAGCCTTTGCAAAGAAAACTCTCTAAATCCAAACTGATTCTGTTATTTGATTTTAATTATTAAAAATGTCCATAATCACAGTTTAAGACAAGTTTCAGTGAAGGATATTTTAATCAAATTAGAATTTTTAGAACAAAAATGATTCAAAAGTTTTCTGATTATTTACTTTTAAAGTAACTAAATATAAAATATTATTCTTAGGTGCAACTTATCAAAAAATTCATTGGAAAGGAATTCTTTTTAGTCTCCAGCATTCTATCAGTCTTTCAACTGTTGCTCACTATTAAAGAAGATAGAATGTTTTATACACAATATGCAAGCAATTTAAATTATCTAAATGAGTTCCTTTAAGTAGCTGTCATCACTGTGTCTGAACATTCCCTGTCAGAGCAATTCCAGCTCCATTTATTTCACTACACTATTCAATATTTTACTGACAGACCACTTTCATGATTATCTACACACTTAAAACTTATTACTTCTAGACCTCATTCAAAGAGGATATATAACACAAGTCATGTTTGTAGCTCCTTTTGTAAGAGAGCTGTTTAAAATGTATTTTGTGTCTCTTCTAGAGAAAGTACAAGGAGGCAGAACAAGGTAGAGAGAAGTAATACTGGGGAGATGTGGGAAGCAAGTCCAAGGAGTGAGCCTGAAGTAACAGGTATACAGATCCTGGAGGCTGGCACCTGCAAGAGAGCAGAGCCTCCCCAGTGCATCATGTACCTTGGTTCACTTATGTTTCAGTGTATAAAGAAAAAGTTTTAATACCAGATACAGGGATTATAGTAGAGAATATAGACTGTTTTATTAAAAGTTAGCACACCTTCAATACTTGAAGGCAGGCAGTAGTAAAGAGCTACTCCTGCATAGAGCTAGTTAAATGTGATTTTTACAGTGAAGTTTAAGGCTTCAGGGGAAGGATGGGAACATTTCACATCTAGGGTCTGTGACTAGAATGGGTTAGAGGATTCCGAGGGCCTTCAAAGAAATGGGCTCAAAGCCAGGCATTTCAAAGGGTAAAGTGTACAGCTCTTGATAGGAGAGCAGAATTCACTGAACAATGTCTCATCAGTTTCTGGGGGTGGTACACACCTCACACAGTCTTTATCACCATTCCTGGCTGAATGCAGGAGTGATTTTTGTCCTCTTTTCCTACTAGAAATCATGCTATTTACAAGAATTTTCTCTATCAAGTACTGACCACCAGATCAAAGTAGTTGTCTCAGAGGACGCTTACATTGATGTTCATGTGCCAGGAGGTTGGGAAGCAAAAGAAAATGGTTGGGGAGTAGATGGCTGCAGAGTTTTCTTTCTTCCCTTTCTTCCTGCCTAGCACCCTCTGTCAGGAGGAGGCAGTCTTTAATCACACTCTTTAGATCCATGACATAGAGGCTATTGCCAGAGAGTAGGGTAACTGGAATACAGAAAAACCTCACAAATTTGCAAAGTAATAAGCAATGTCCATGAGATTTTCCTGGGGAGTGGAAACTATAAACAACCAGTGGCCCGCAGAGAGGACATTCAATCAGGAAGTAGACATGACAGAGCTCCAATCTATAGAGTTCTTGGCTCTGTGTAAACAGGATTCTTCTGTGTTTCTGGGGACAGGAAAATCAGAGCTGAAAGCTCAGGAGAGAAGTTGAGATCAGCTTTTGGCTTTGAAGGCATGTATGCAGTGGGTCCACATCTCAGTTAAAGTAATTACAAATGCACTGGCCTTGAACATTCAATCTCTGAGACTCATTTCCCTTGTTCTTCCTAGTGGCCAATAATGCCTACCTCCAAGGGTGACACTCATATTTAACGATTAGTAAGACACAGCCTCCTGCCAACCAGAAAAATGACGAATTAGAAAAATGTAGACCTGAGTATCTGCCTATATTTGCCCAGCTTCATATCTGCCTCTTTTCTCCATGTTGTGGATGTGGCAATTAAATGAAATATCTATGAAAGTGGTAATAGCACAATACAAGAGAGGCTCAAAAGTTTTATCTTCTTCTCTTCCTTCTTGTCCTTTGCCCTTCCTCAATGCACAGGATTAAGACTCTAAACACATCCCCTTGTTCTGAATGGCACCATTGCCAGAAAGTCCTATACTCGGATGAGGGCTTAAAATATGTGTAACTCACTCTAAAGACCATGGAGAAATAATTTGTTACCTGAAAGACATCACAAAGTAGTTCAAAGATCTGTCACTGACTCTAACTTCTCTCTACACGTGTTCTTCTAAAATTCCCATGAAGAACTGATGATTCTTCAATCTATGTCTCCAGCCAAATCTCTCCTACTATAGTTTTGTGTGTGTACTCAGTCTTTCACTTATGAAACAAATACATATTTAGCAAGTTCTAGGGTAGGTCTTAGCTAGGTATTAGTTACTCAGTAGTGAACAAAACAAATATCCCAACAAGAACACATACAACAAACTCTTATCTTTCACTGGAACCAATTCATTTTCCTAACTCAGTGACTGATACCACCAACCAATCAGTTGTGCAAGTACTTAACTCCACTCACATCCTGCCCAGTACCCAACATGAAATCAACCTCAATAATCATGAATATTGAATCTCTAAAACAGAATATTCCTTAATGAATAGGACAACCTTACTTGATAAGAGAAAGAATATCCACATCTCTATATACCTTTTAATATTTTTTACTAAAAAATTGCAGCACTTGAGTATTATGCTTTATATTTGAGGGGTGAAAAAATATATGCATCTGGCAGATGGGAAAATTTTCCTTTGTCACTTCTTTTTGCTTCCTAAAACATTATTGTTCTGGCTACCTTTGCATTCCATGATACCTTTAATAATCATTTGATATTGATTTCTGAGATTTGTTCTATAGTAGTTGTGACTTCTGACTTCTCATTTTCCCATTTAAATGTATGTTTCACTCCTGCTAAGAAGCAACACACATGTTTTGTCTTTTGAAGCCAGTTTCCCCCTACAATTTTCTTTACTATTACACTTTATGTTCTATCAGCAAGAGGCAAGGTTCAGCAAGTGAACACTGTTCTTTTGGTGGTATTATATTCCATTGGAGTTTGTACAACATCTAAAATTGCTGGCTGAAGCAGTGGGTCAAATACATAGTAGCAACTGCTGGGCTTTGAAAAGCCTCTTTTCTACTTTACTAAAAAAAATTCTACAAGCTTCATACTCTTCTATCATAGTTACAGTCTTTCTCTGTATAACTTATCTTCAAACTTTTGCTTTTTCTTATGGCTAGAATTTCACATATCAGAGGAGGTTCAGGCAGGTCAAAAAATACATAAATATCTAGGTGCTAAGTGCTAAGATTGTCACTACAAGACCAGGAACAATATCAAAAATGTCATATGTACCATGAGAGCAGCTGCATTTTTTAAAACCTATTATCACCTTGCCACTTTTGTCCCTTTCAGAGCCTTAAATCAATACATAATCCTATCCAGATTTATTTGTTCATTTAACAAATGTTTACTAAGACTATCCTGTGAGGTGGTGAACCAAGCCTTCTTTTATATGTAAGGGAGACACAAAAATGAACAAGTCAAGCTCATGGTGCTAAACATTTATTTAAAGAATAAAAGAGAAAGAGTGCATAAAGAGCTTATTAAGGTGTCTGGCAGATGGGAGTGTGGTGGTGCAGGCATGTAATCCCAACAATGGGAAGTCAGAGGGAGGAGAGTTGTGAGTTTGAGGCCAGCCTGGGCTCCACAGAGTGTTCCAGAGCAATCTGAGCTACCTAGTGAGACCCTGTCTCGAAACCAAATAATCAAACAAACAAGATTTTAAACTTATTTCTATAAGATCACTCACAATTCTCAAATTAAAATTTATTCTCAATTTTCTTCTGATTACTGCTCTGAATTTAATAGGATAATATTGGAGAAGGGACCCATATGTTGATTTCCTGCATAGGGAAGAAAAATTCCAAAGAAACACATAGTCAAGCTACCCTATGAGTTTTTCCATAGTCTTATGTTCTTTGACTCAATCATTCAATGAATATCACCTAAATAACAGAAATATGTCAGACATTGTGCTGCAAGCTAGGGTTATGATTATGGTTAAAGCAGGCAAAGTTCCTGTCCTCAAAGGAGTTATGATGGAAGAAAGAAGAATAATGAAATAATATCACAAATATCCAATTATGAAATGGAAAGGGTTCTATAAAGAGATAAAGGAAGAAATCTGAAATAATACAATCCATATGATGACCTTTGTTTTTTGTTTCCTGTCAAAATTCTTCTCTTCTTAAAAATATGAAAGGTGAGATGAGGAAGAGAAACAATATAGAGGGATAAAGGGGGAGAGGATAATCTCAATGTAACTGATGCAACTTCTTGAGCACATAGGAAAAATAGGGGAATATAACCCATATATACATATGAATTTTACTACATATTAGCCAAAAGAGTCCATAAACTTCCTACGTTGATGAAAGTGTAACCAAACATGATATAATAGTTGCATGATGGAAAAAGCAAATGCTATGTTACTCTGTACCCCACTAACATTTACCAATAAAGGGGAAAGATAATTACAATTAAAAAAGATTTTGACAATTTAAAAAAGAAGTTGGAAAATGTGGACTGTATGAATGTATGTATGTATGTATGTATGTATGTATGTATGTATGTATGTATTTGAGGTACTGGGGGATTGAACCCAGGGAGCACCACCACTGAGTTACACCTTCAGTCTCTTTTTCTATCTTTTATTTTGAGACAGGTTGTCACTAAATTACTCAGGCTGCCTATGGCATCAAGTTTGCAGTCCTTCTGGGATGAAAAGTGTGCACCACACCACACCAGGCTTGTTAAGTCCTAACTTTAGTTAGGGGAAAATTTATAGGGAAATCCTATCAACAGCCTATCTTTGTGGCTGTGCATTCACTTATACTCTGAATACATTCCCATGAGAAGAGATGAGATACCCTAAAACCTATAAATTCATACTTTTTTATTTTCTCTTTTCATTTTATCCCTAGCTGGAACAGCAAGATTGCTTCTTTCTTTCTTTGTTGAAGAGGTAATTAGTTGTGATGATGGAAGCACAGATTTTAGAATTGCAATTCTACCATGTGATAGTTTTTAGTGTTCCTGCCTCTCATTCTTCCTGTCTGCAATACAGGGATATTACCTTCCCCTACAGGGTTTTGTTCTTTTCTCATAAACATTTGCTGATCTCCTTTTGTCCTTAGTTTCAGCTCCAGTAAAAATCAGACAACTGTACAGATGACAACTATGCTGGGTTGTCTAATGAACATTTCAAACTTAATACATCCAAAATCTAACCCTTAAATTGCTCTCCTACCATTAACTTACACAACTTCATGTTCCATTGTTTCTCAGCCCAGCCCCAGAACTCACTGAACTGTCCAAAACTCTGAAGTGATACTTACCTTCTTTGTTTTTCTTATACTTCAAAATTAACTATCTAAAAATACCATGTTGTTGTTTTTAGGTGCCACTGAGTTGGATCCAACTCATAGTGGCCCTATGTTCAATAGAACAACACACTCCCTGACCCTGTGTCTGGTACTATATCAGTGTTTCTCTGATACTTGTAGGGTTTTTTATGGGTGATGCTTTTGGGAGTTGGATGCCAGGTCCATCTTCCATTTTTTGTGGTGCTGGTGATTGAACCCAGAGCCTCAGAACAGCCAGAGAAAGCACTCTACCAACTGAGCTAAACCTCAGCCCTAAAAACCCACTATAGATTTACTTTATGAGTATTTAGGACCTTACTACTGAAGATCACTTTCTATGAAAATCCTAATACAAGCTATTATTGTCTCATCTTTTCACTGATCTTTCTGCTTCTACTTTAGAGTCCGCAGCAACCAAAATGGCTCTTCTTAAATAGAAAACAGATATGGCAATCACCCATTCAAAGCACTTCAATGATTTTCCATGGCAATTGGAACAGAATTCATAGTTCCTCCCACAATTTATGGATTCTTCTATGATCTATTCCTCTGGGTTACCTCCATGATTTTTATTTCTTACAAATCTCATCTTACCCAATGCACTTCAGCCTTCCATCCACCTTACCATTTCTACACTATATACACTGTTCCCTCTGCTTAAAATGCTCTTCCCAAAACTCACTTCATTCATCTCTACAACAGCAGTCCATAACTCTGTCCTTTCTCCAACATTGTCACTTTGTTCTACTATTCCAAACCTTCTGTTGACTTCTCTCCTGACTTCAGAATACAGGTAATCTTGCTAGTGGTTCATAGAAAAGGCTGCACTTTCTTGCTTGGTCATAACTGTAGGCTCACCATCTGTCCTGCTCTTTCAATACTGCTTATTTTTCTACATCTTGTGATAATTTTCCCATGTAGACTGGTAGTACTATAATAACAGTGTCTAAATTGAAGGAAACATAAAACCTATGATTCTGCCTCTTTTTATCCATGGTTGGACACTTTTATCTCTCTCCCCCCACCAAAAAAAAGGAAAAATAAAAAAAAATTGTCTTTGTTTAGATCATGTTCTGACTTTGTACACTGTTGTTCTGCCAATCACATTTCACAGCTTTATTCCATCACCTGAAGTCATGCTCCAGGGTACCCTAAGGCCACTTTAAAATATAAAACTCTTTTCCCATTTATGTATTTCACTTCTAGTATGTCTTGCTGTTGAGAGTGTTTTGCCCATGTGTAGTCAAGTACAGCTGAAAGGCAGCAAGGCTGACTTCTCACTGGTAGACATTGGCATCCAGGATTCTACCACTACTCTTCCCCTTCAGGACTCACTTAAACTTTGATGTAATTCATCTAGAAGCATCATGAAGTCTCTGACAGTGGACTAAGAAGTATAGATAAATGATAATTGATGAAAATCATCATGGTTAAATACATTTCTCTACTTTAGGTTCATTCTTCCACTCAAGGCCATGATAATGATTAGATTTTACTCAGCTTCATTTATGGTCCTATTCATTTCATCCATTTGGTTGCCTACCACCAAATATTTGTCATCTGTTCCTATTCATACAGTGAATATGACTGGGATTAAAAGAGATGAATAAAGCACAATGACTGACATATAGCAGGCATTCAATCATATCTTTAAGTGAATAAACAAATTTTATAACTGAGATGTACAATATCTATAAGGACATTATATCTAACAGGAGAGTTAAAAAGGCAAACACAATATAAGGACATTGCCACTAAAGGAGGTATAAAATATACCAAGAACATTACCTGGCATATATTAGGCAATAAATATTTGTAGAATGAATGAATACGGAATGTGTAAGGAGGTACTGCCTGCAGCCATAGCCCTGTGGCATCCGATCCCGTCAGATCTCGGAAGCTAAGCAGGGTCAGGCCTGGTTAGTACTTGGATGGGAGACCACCAGGGAACACCCGATACTGTAGACTTGGGAGAAGGACCTGGCAACCCCCTCCCAAAAATCAATCTGCCATTGAAAACCCTATGAACAGCAGAGAAGCACTGACAATAGTGTTTCACCTGTTGTATACAGGGTTGCTATGAGTCAGATACCGACTCGATGGCACCTAACAACAACAACAAGGAGGTACTAAGTATTGTAAGGAATAGGAAATGAAACACTTAGTCTTTCAAGAATAAATAGGGAAGGAATCACTGAGGTGTCATCTAAGATAGATCCAAAATTTGATTATCTATTTGCCAGGGGAGTCCAGGGAAAGCTGGCTTGCTGACCTCAGGAATAATGTGTGATAAACAGAACCAGCTATATAATTTATAGAACCCAGAGTAAAATAAAAATTCAGGGTTAGGTCTCATGCTTTAAAAGCATGTGGAAAAGTGCTATTAAGTTTATGAAAATATAATACCTTTATTTTCTTTCATGACTTTTTGACTTTTCATTGCGTTTATTATTTGTCAATATTGATCTAAGAAAAAATAAAATGTTATATTTTGAGGAAGAATTCCACTATTCATCGTTTTTGTATAATATTAATTGTTTTTTGTGTGGTACTAAGGGGTTTAAACTAGGGTCTTATGCTTTGCAAGTGCTGTCTGCCACTGGGCTGTACCCCCAGCCCATTTTTTACTTTTTCAGTCAGGGTCTTGCTATGTTACACAGGCTGCCTCAGTCCTCACATTTGCAATCTCCTGCCTCTGTAGCCAGAATCATTGGGATTATAAATGCACACCACCATGCCTGGCTGTCCTAATTTTAAATGCAAATATAAGATTATTGAACTGATGTCAGAATCAATGAATTACACAATTGGAATTTTGTAACAAAATTTATATTTTGTATATATTTTCCTCTTACCAGAACAACGGAAATGTAGTAGCTTTACTAACTAAACTGTTTTTACTTTTTTTTCCCCTTGAGATAGGCTCTTGCTGTGCAGCCCATGCTGGCCTTGAACACATGTTAAACTTTCTGCTCAGCCTCTAAAGTGCTTGGATTACTCTATTTTACTTTTTGATACACACATATTTTACCAGTAATCTCTACATTCAGGTTTACTGAAGAGAAATGAAAGACTGAAAGAAAACAGAACTAGGGGATTATCCTATCTTTTCTTTTCCTTCTAGGTCATCATTTTCTGCCAATATAATGGGCTAGTACAGGAAAGGTGTACAAGCAAATTTACACATATATGTTGTAATCATCTTCTCTTTGCACATTCCTTTACTCCTTTGAACCTGATGTGTAGAACACATGTTCAAATATAAAATTATTAAGAATTTTTGGACCAATACAGCACATTGTTATGTAAACACAGGGTTTTCTAGAGTATGGGATCCTTTGCAACTGCACAGACCCTATTTTTCTGAAATGAGCCCTAGTCTAATGCTCAAATGAGTAAAGATGAATAAAGCACAGTGAACAGGAAGAGTGTCCAGGGAACTTCATGTGGCCCACCTCCAAAGAAGGTGTGAGTATAAAGGGAATTATTATAACTGAAGTGTGGCCACAGAAGTAGCCTTCTATGGTTTCCCTTTGTCTTACCTCAAAGTACAGGAATCGTCTAGATTCAGAAGAGAGGACCTAACTCAGTGCAGGTTATTGAATCAGGTTGCCTGAGTTCAATATCTACTACATTAGTTTACTAGCTGTGAGACCTTAAGGATTTGTATTTGCTGCGCCTCAGTCTCCTCATCTATAAAAAGTGGAGGATAAAAGTAATTCCCTCATAGGAGTGTCAAACTTTTTATAGGCACATAATATATGCTGTGATTACACAGCATCTGAGCTCTTCACTCAAACATTAACTGATTGTACATTATACACTTGGGGTTGGGATTTAGCTCAGTTGGTAGAGTGCTGTGCTGCAGTCTCTGAGGTCCTGAGTTCAATTCCCAGCACCACAAATATGGGAGAAGGGCCTGGCAATCCACTCCCAAGGCAATCCCGATACAGTCACCATTGAAAACCCTATGAGGGTCGCTATGAGTCAGATACCAACTCAATAGCACCTAACAACAACAATTGAGCTGGCGGATATTATGAGACTTCAGGAAGAAAACTAAACTGTAGCAAAAGAGGGCTGTTGAAATAACATTAGCTACAACAAGAGCAGTCTTAAGAGAGACTGTGCTGTGACACTCATCACAGAAAAGGGTGCCATTGGAAATGGACCATTAATTACAGCTGGCCAGCTAACGATCTCATTCATCAAGAAAGGAAGCAGAACATTTGCCAACATCACAGACAAAAGCAGCACCTCAGATGGATTACACAAAATCTGGGAAAACATAATTCTTTAAGATGAGCTTCCTGGAAAGTAGACCACATTAATCAGGGCAAGGATTATATCTTAAGCAGTTTCATATTCCTTCTGAACCTAAAACAAAATCCTTTTTTTTTTCAAAAAAGACTCAAAGTATTTTAAAATTAGAAATTGCCTAGAACCTTAGTAAGAAACTTCAATAAACATTTCAGTGAGGTTTCAGTTATGATAGATATAGGTCCATCTCCTCATAAATATTAATAGTCCATATGTCCAAATTTGTATGTTTGCCAATAAGCACATTTATTTTTAAATTGGCCAATTCTCTCTATCCAAAAATTCAAGGAAACTTTCAGATTATTACCATTGTAATTCATAAAGTTGGTATAAAATATGTCTACCTGTGACAGGAATTAATGGTTACCTGCAATAGACTTCTACCTTTGCTCAGCCACATTTCATTTCCACAACAGCAGACCTTTTTAAGTTATAAATCAGATATCACTTTATGGCATGAAACCCTTCTATAGCATCCCAATACAATTAAAACAAAATCAAAACTTTGTTAGATTTAATGTTAGAGACTGATATTACCTTTCACTTAGGGTTTTAACATGCTTGTGTTTCAGAAAATATATTCCCCTAAGAAGGTGCTCTTCTTTTCTGGAAGATACCATCAAGCTCCTTACATTGTATCTAACATAAGTTTGGCCCAGAATCCTCAGGCCCCGGGCTTGCTCCTCACTGACATCTTATATTCATTGAAGATTCTGGTGAAATATCTTTTCAATACACCTTCACTTTCTGGCCTATTAAAGGTACTTCTCCTCTAGCTCACTCTCTACTCCTTCACCCTTCACCTTAGGTTTATGATTTTTATTTGTTTGTTTGTTTTAAATCTTTGAAGTACTTTTTATTGTTTAAGTTTTTAGTTGTTTTTACTGTTAGGTGCCATCGAGTCGGTGTCTGACTCATAGTGACCCTACATACAACAGGCAAAACACTATTATCAGTGCTTCTCTGCTATTCATAGTGTCTCCAATAGCTGATTATTTGGGGGGAGTGGGTTGTTAAGTCCTTCTCCCAAGCCTATAGCACCTGATATTCCCAGGTGGTTCCCCATCCAAGTACTGGATGCTACCCCTGCTTAGCTTCTGAGATCTGACAAGATTGGACACCACAGTGGTATGGCTGCAGGCCTGTTACTTAGTATTTTCATGTTAGTATTGATTGTAGCCTAAAATGTAATCAGAAAACTTTTCTAGTTACTAGTACACCTTCATCATCTCAAACTCTCACTGGTACCTAACAGGTATTTTCATGATAAGTATTTGACTAAATAAGGGATTGGAGGAATGAAGAAACTGCCTCTGTGGTTTAATTCTGGTGTTGTTTTGTTTTTTTCCATTATAGTTTAAGGTGCTTTTCAGGGTATAAGCAATTACCCATTTGATGTTCTAATTGATTTCTGTTAAAACAGTTAATATTTGATCTGGTTTAGAATGCTTTTTGCATTGTATCTTACTTAAGTAGAAAAAAATATCTTACTCTCTAAAATCCACAGAAAGAAAACAAACCAGTTGTTGCAGATGAATTGAAAAAAATTACAGCTACAAGTTCTGCCTTAACTATGGAATTTTAGAAATTACAGCTACAAACAAATCAATCTAGTTGGGCAGAAATCATTCATTCATTCATTCGTACTGTCATCTTATCAGAGCCTGCTCAATCTCATTAACTCTGTGAAGCATCCCCAGAGCCGTCCATTCTTCTCAGTTAAAATTAATCATTCTTGAACCAAGCTTCTACATCTACTTTATACCTACATTTCCTAGAGTCGTAAATTCTATTTAACTGTTTATGTATCTGGCTCTTGTATATGACCAAGAAATCCTTTGGGACTAGGATCATATTCATTTGTCAATGTACCTTTCACAAAATGGCTAGGATTTAGCTCAATTGGTAGAGCAGCACTCTGCAGTCTCTGAGGTCCCAGGTTCGATTCCCAACACTGAAAAAATGGGAGAAAGATATGGCAGTCTACTCCCAACGCAATTCTGAAACAATCAGCCATTGAAAACCCTGTAAGGGTTACTATGAGTTGGACATGACTCAATGGCACCTAACAACCACAATGTCACAAAATAGTAAAGAGTTTAATTAATTTGATGTTTTTAAAACTCAAAAAGTCTGATTCAGGCCCAGATAAATATGTATTGATATCCATCACTACTCTCGGCTTCTATCAGTAATAGCTGTAAAACAGGGATCAGCAAACTATGGCCTATTGTCTAAGTCCTGTGTTTTATATACCGTCCCCAAGCTAAGAATGGTTCATTCATTTTTGAATAATTTTAAAAGTTCAAAAAATAAGAATATTTTATTACTTGTGAGAATTTTATAAAATAAAAATTTCAGTGTCTACAATATAAAGTTCCATTGAACCAGATGGGGCTCAAGACCCACCAGCCCCAATGAGGCACCTTGGAATTTGAGAAAACTGAATCAGAAAGGTCTATCTTATCTGCTGCTGTCTTTCTACTCTGACAAAAGTCCTACAACCTAGGAAAAACTTTCTGGCCATCTTCTTAAACAGGTAACAAGACATTCAATGTAGACATATTCACCCTGTATCTGGAAGAAAGGAACATCTTTGTCTGAAGACAGAAAACAGACACTAAGAAGAATCTGAACAAATGAACTTGATAAGTTTCTCTCAGTTTAGTATCTTCAGATCAAACCCTCTTTGTTCAAACCTACTGCTCTACAACTATCTGCTGCTTCATCACACTACCATAAAAACATATAAGCTTAACTGTTTCTTTGCATCTTAATTTCCTTCTGAAGACTCTTGGGTCATATAAAGCTCATATTAAATAAATATTTATGCTTTCTCCTGTTAATTTGTCTTGTGTTACCAGAGTCTGAACCACGAATCTAGAATAAGTGAAGAAAAGATATTTTTCCGCCCATAAACAAAACCACACAGGATAGTTGAAATGGAGCTGAGCAATTGTGACTGAGACCATATGACCAGTGAAGCCTAAACTATTTTCTACTGTCCCTATTCAGAAAAGGCTTGCCAACCGTGGCTGGAAAACAAAGAATAGTTTTTATTCTCATGCACTATGGGAAAGGATCAAATTTTCCAAAAACTTCCCCACCTACTCTACTCCTTCACTTCATATTACCCACACACATACAGGAAGGTGCATTTGGTACCTCAGCCCATAAGTCTTATTTCCTAAAACAATATTATGTTTTAAAGGGCAACAACAACATCTCTTTTAACTCACTACACTTGTAAAAATGCTGCAGAATCACTATGACTGACTTTAAAACTGAGGGCATTCTCCTTATTGTCATTTAACTAATTTAACCTGACTCTTCATGAAAATGGGCTCTGTTGTGAAATAGATTGAAGGAGCACTAATGCCTGTCTCAGAGAGCATGCTGCTACTCCCCTTGATAATACATGTTGAAATAAAGTCAATACTCTTTTAGCTTTGAGGAAAAGAGGGGGAGGAATGAGAGATGGGAGGGAGGGAGAAAGAGGGGAAGGAAGGGAGAAAGATTTGTTCTTAGGCTTCATGAAACACTGGAATGAGTAAATTGCCATTTCATTCATTTGATGATAAATTTCAGGGAGAACAAAAACATAATGCTCAGAGAGAAAATTAGCATGTCACTTACGGTACTAGATAGTCCTCTTGAGATATGTCTGTGCCTTTTGTTTTCTTTGTATTCTTTGACTCCATCACCTCCATTTTCAGTGCCCAACACAAATCTAGAAAAGTGCAAGTGCTTATCCATAAACACACCTTCCCATTTCCCATTTTCCAAGTAAATCAACAAGTTTGAACAGCTGACAAAGCCAGTGAATTTCTACACAACAACATTGCCCTCAATTAACATCTCCTCTGGGCAATCCACACTGAATGAAGTTCCCTTTTGTCTCTAAGCGACATCTTAAGGAAACAAGGTAGAAACTGATGAAAGGGAGAGAGATCTTTCAGACTGAGCTTGTTAGGAACACATCTAAGTGGCTATCTTTTTTCTCCCCTTCAACTCTAAAAGCAACAGCAAAGAGATCTTACAATATTCCCCATTTGTTTTGAAGTAATCACTCTCCAAGTTGATTGGAGATGCTGTTCTATGATGCTAAGTAGACCCTGAACATTGTATCCTGTATGAGAAATGAAGCATCACCTCTCTGAATAGAATTTGTATCTTGTCATGATGAAATAATTATATCACTCTCCCAAGCCCTGAAACAAACACTGAAAGTCTAAATGACAAACTCACCAAACACACAAAACACACACACACACACACACTCCAAATGCATAAGTAAATATCTAACTGGAGAATGCTTGACATTTGCAAACTGACCCCATAAATTAAGGAAATTATTTCCATTTAGTCAGAAATTAAGAACTAGAATACTGCAAGTGAGTTTCTCCATAACTTGCTCACTCTACCTTAAAAGAAATAGCATTTAAATAGTGTTTTCCCAAGACTTGTAGCCAGAGAAAAGTATTTTACAATTTCAAAGCTGAAAAGAACAGCTACAGCATGGAGATATATCTGGTGATAAAAGTAATGCTGACCAGGAAGCTTTTAAATTATTTTCACCATCTTTTATCACACTATATTCTATTATAGAATGTGGTAGGTTTTTAAATTGGATTTCTTTCTAGCTGCAAAAGTGAGCTTGTTGTTCATCCACATTCCCCTCTGAGGGAGCCCCAGGGTTATTAAATCACTACCTTAGCAAAGAAAGGAAAGGACCCAAAACCCAGCTCTAAGGGAGACTTGGTGTTTGCAAACTCACAGAGAGACTAGAAAAATGTGAGTCCATTAATTCAACTGACATTTATTGAATCCCATTAAGTGCTATGATTATGTCAACAAAAATAGAGAAAAATTCTCACATTAAGGAGTTTACTCTCTACTTGAGAGAAACAGATAACAGAAAATAACTGTATCAAATATGTATGAGGTTTGATCAAAATAAATGGTGAATATTTAAATTTAAAATTGTTTAAATTAAAGATACATTGCCATTTATCTTCCTCAAAATATCCCCCTAGCTCCAAATGCACTTATTCCATCATTTTCACCATTTTCTGAAGCATCTCTGGAACTCCTCATTCATGAGTATCTTTAGGGTCATCCTTCCTCATGATAACAACACTCACACATTGCTTCCAGTATAGCAATTTCTGTCAAATAAAAACATTATGGTGTGTTCTCATCCACTTTATTCACTGGATCTGGCACTGTGCAACTTATGGCTTTTCCAAAGTCAAATTGATCATAAAAAGTCAATGTTTCAAACTGCTTCAGGACATCAAAGCAGCTAGGACAACATAACTAAAGATACAAAAAAGGACTTTGTTAATGGCTTCAGAAAGTGCCAAGCACAATGGGGTAAGTGTATCTGAAGCCAAGGGGCATATTTTCCAGGGGATTACTGGCAATGTCTCTTTAATGTAATAAATGTCTTTTTTAAAATTTACACATTCATCACATTTTTTTCATACCTTAAATAACATAGTATGTTAAAGATGACATATACTATGAAAAAAGCAAAGCAAAATAAGGAGGACTGAAAGAGGGAAGAAGTTATTAAAAATTCTTAAAAAGTCTTCCGTCAAGTTAGGCTTCAAAGAGAAGGTGACATTTGACTGTCTGAAGAGTGGCTATCCAGAAGCAAAATGATTCAGGCAAGAAACAACCAGCACAAATTATCTTGAAGTTAGACCATGGTTGGCATGCATGAAGAATATGACAGAGCCCAGCAGAGTGTGATTAGATTGAGTGAGGATGAAAGTGGTCAATTGCAAGTTAAAGGAGAATGGATTGATTAAGAAAAGATTGAATTAAAAAAGAGAAAAGGGACCTGTTGGCAGATCCTGAGTCAAGCAGAGACATTTAAAGATGGTGTTACATTAGAGATGTATGACATAGCTCTTTGAGATAGCATGAGCATTTTAGAAACTGAAATTCATTCTCTTACATGAAGGATGACTTCTCATATAAGATGTGGTAGTATAAAGACAGCACAGTAAAATTTCCTTGGTTAGAACAGTAGAGAATTGACTAGTTCTAGGTTTGTAGTATGATCAGTGAGTCACCTGATTTTTCTACATCCTTAAGAGGTTGTAAGCAACATTGTCACTTGCATGTGGAGCTCTCACAATGGTTTGAAAAATGGGGGTGATATGGGAGAAAGATGAAGTGTCAGATCAATGTGGGTTGTCTTATAGCTAACATGTTGAGGATGATCTTATATATATTCTAGTTGTCACAATGATTATAATCCTTTCTATCAAGGGCCAAAGTATCTAAGCTGATCCTGGAAAGTCAAATTTGCAGAAGATTGTTATAGCTGTGAGAATGATAGAATGATAGGAGAGTCATATATATATGTATATATATATATAAATTTGAGAGTGATAATATAGTGAAGGAGCTGACAGGAAGACCATATGATAGATGTCAAATACATCTAACAGCTGAAAAGCTCAGGAGTGGTATGTAAAATGTGGGAGGAGAGGCTCAGTCTCAAATCATGCATGTCACCAATGTTAAGTGGCAGTACAAGCAACTGTAAAAGTAAGAAAGAAAATAATATCAAGAAAGACATTATAAATATACACCAGAATTTATTCATCCAATCTAATGGTAAAATTATTCCCATTTTGTGGCACAGTAAGGTAAAAATTGTCAGTAATAATATGTTCCGTATAGATTGAAATAGAAGAGATATTTTGAATGAAATGCCATACAGAAGTGATAAAAGTTTAAGATGATAGACATGCTAATTAGTCTGATTTGATCATTACCCAATGTATACATGAATCAAAACATCACATTATACTTCATAAATATGCACAAAAAGAGTTTGGTTTGTCTTCTTCTGTCCCTGATAAGGCAGGGAAACAGATTTCTATTAGTTGAAAATTTGAGAGTGAAATGTTTTCTAAGATTATAACTACATAGCAAAAGAAACCAATATGCATAAACAAAAATGGTAGAATAATGTAGATGATCCACAAATACACTCTCTTGTATAATGTGAGGGAAGTTAAAGCTAATCTTATCAAAATCCTGAATATTTGCATTACATAGACTATCAACAAAGAACAACAAATTAGGCCCATTATGACAGTTTCTCTTGGAAAGATATAATTAAAAAATAAAATAAGTTAACTACAAACAGAAACATTAGTGCCCATATATTATAATAAAATGAATAGGATTATCAAGTGTCTTCTGCTAAAATGAGTCCTATTGGGACAAAGACATAAAAAATAAACATTTTGATGCTAGAAAACAAAGACTGAGGACAGTATTTCCCCAAATGATTGCTTATGGTTTATGAAAACTGATTTATAATGAAATATATTTAAGAAATATTTATCAATAGAATAGCACTCTTCAGAAAAATAAAACAAGCAAACTAGGTAATAGGTAAAGTAGAAGAATACTTAGGCAGAAGGATGGAGGGTTGGCAAGAAGTCGAATGAGAGAACTAATATAAAGTGACCTAGTGAAAAGAGACAGGGGAATCCAAAGACAAAGTTTTTTTATTGTCTTACTAAAGACTCACTTGTCATAGACTATGCAAAAACTACTGTGTGTTCATAAAATTTAGACTTGGAAAGACCCTAAAGAACATCTGGTCACCTCTTCACCTGTGTAAACTGAGACTCCAAGAGGTTAAGTGATTTAAATAAAACTATAAAACCAAAATTCAGGCTTTAATTATAGTCTTCCAAACTCCAGCATCTTAATAAAGTCAATATAGGTGAATTGCTGTCAGTAATAACATTTGGGCAAAATACAGATAAAAAATCATTCATCTTATTTCTTGTAACTGTATATTATCGTGAAAAGAAATTCTTAATTCTCACCAATAAAATTGCTGATAAAGCCTCAATAAATTTTCCTCTTGTTATATTCATGTTTTAAGGTACACATAATAGAACACAGGACTTATATGTGGAGTATTTAGTCCATACTGGTTGAATTACATGTTTTCCAGGAAAAATAAGGCATATTGACCTATATCTTACAACTCCTCTCTCTCTTTCATGCAAAGTTTTTTCCTTACTTCTTGGACAAAGCTGTTGCTATATTTACCATGTGAGATTCTGAAAAGAATGACAGATAACATGTTTTTGACACCTTATAACACTGGGTGAGATGTCAACAGGATAAGACTTCAGTTCCTTCATGTTTTTGAAAATCCTGCCTTTTCCATTGCCATCAAAATAATAGCCATGACTCCTTTTATGTAGAAGTTATAATGGTCAGAGTCCTTGAATACTCAATTTTTTTAAGTATTCCTTTTATATCTGTGGAAATAATGCCTTCCCATCTGAGATATTTATAAAGTCAAATGAATCTGAATTGTTCAACTTTTGGCCATCTCTGGATTAGAACATTCCATATGATATAATAAATCTATCTAAACCTGCATTCCTCTTGCATATAGTAGATTGACAGGACAAAAACACATAAAGTGACCATTAAGTTCTGGTCTAAAAGCATCCTACATTAAAGCGAGTTCACTGGAGTTGATTTCCACAGTCAGCTACATTAATCACTAGGTTCCTGGCTGTTATGTTCTTCATGCTTGCTGCCTAATATGTAAAATAGGCTAGGTAAATCTCACCAGTTCCTTGACAAGCAGCTAAAGTTTTTTTATTCTCTATTGCAGAATGAAAATCTCACTGGGAAATGGATTTTTATTATCACTCAATGTCAAGCAAGTCAGAACATATTAGTTAATAATGCACCTTTTGCTGCTTGAACATTAAAAATGGTGAGTTGCAAAGGAATATGGGAGATTGTGTGTAGATGATAAGGTGGGGATCCAAGAAGGATATAGGAAAAAAGTAGCGTCATCAATAATGAATTTCCTTTCTTTTTCTCACTTTTCTTCTCTCCTTTCCTTCTGTCTTCTCTTCCATCTTTAATTCCTCCCTTATTGTTTATCTTCCCTCCCTTTCCCATTTCTGTTTCTTCTTTCTTCCTTTCTTTTATTCATTCTTTTTATTCACAGTAATAGAAAATACCATGATTTACTCTAAAATCTGATTCTAGCTATGAAATACAGGAATAAATTTGGACAATTTTGGTTCAATGGGATGATCCTTTAGAATTATAGAGAGTATTATCATCAAAGGAGACTATTTTCATTCTCTTATACATTCATCCAACAAATGTCTAAAATTTCTATGTGGCATACAGTACATTAGACACTAGGATTCAAAGGTAAGTAAGATATCTGGGAAGCTGAAATTGGATAGGGGATCCAGACATTAGGGGAAGAAGCAAACAAATTTTTAAAAGTCAGATCCAGTTCCCATTCCACAGGCCTGAAACAGTTTTCTATTTTAGAGAGTAACAGAACGGAGTAGGATGCCCTAATTTATATACTGTATTCAAACATATAGGAAAATACAATTATATACTATTTGGCATAAGAAAATAATTTGTCTGAGAAAATCTAACATTTTAATTTATGGAATATTTCTTTGATGTCAACTAACATGGATATACCACTTGCTAAAAGAAATATAAAACCATATTCTCACAAATCTGAGGTGACTATCATTTATATGAAAAGTACTTTTTGTTCACTATAGGTGATATAGAGTGAAGTAAGACCTATATTTTGTTGTTGTTATGTTGTTATTAGGTGCCATGGAATCACTTCCAACTCATAGCAATCCTATGTACAACACTCCCTAACAGTGCCATACCAGGGAGTAGGTCAGTGCTTCTCTAGTATTCATAGGGTTTTCTGTGGCTAGAGAGTGGGTTCTCAGGTCCATCTCCCAAGCCTACAACACCCAATATTCCCAGGTGGTCTCCCATCCAATGACCAACCAGGCCAAACTCTGCCTAGCTTCTGATACCAGACAAGATCCGACACCAGGGTGATATGGGGGTAGACAAGACCTAGCCTTTATCTTTTGCGAATTTATAAAAGGATACTTACACACAAATAACATTGCCATAAACCCGCCTATTATAAATATCCTATGAATATTTTCAAAAATCTAGAGAAGATCACAGGAATGATTCCTTTACAACATAATATGAATTATGACACTCCTCTACTCCAAGCATGTCTTCCTGATCTCACTCAATATAAATGTCAAAGGCCTAGCAATGACCTTCAGGGCCCAACATGATTTGGATGCTATTACATTTTGACCTCATATCTCCCTGCTTTTCTTTCTAGCTCTCTCTGTTCAGTCACATTAAATTGCTTGCTGTGTCACAAAGCACCAAACACCATCCAAGATGAAGGCTTTAGACCTGGATCTTTTTTCCATATAGCCATGTGGCTAAATCTCACCTCCTTCCAGAATTTGCTCAAATCTTACCTTCTAAATAAGGCTTAATATGAAACCCTAACCCTGCTCTGTTGTTTTCTTTATTCCACTGTATTTATTTTCAAGTGTACTAGGAAAGTTGCTCAGGTATTGTGGGTATTATTTATGGTTAATTTCTGCCAGATGGAATATAAAACTCATATAGCTAGGAGTTGTCATCTGTTTACTTCTCCAATGTATTCCAAGCATCATGACAATTTCTGAAACACAGTAGGTGCTCAATAAATAGCTATGAAAAAGTTAATGAATGATCAGCTTTGATAGGAGGATAAGGGCAGTGGAAGAATCAGAAATGGCTTCCTGTATGACAGAGTACCTTGAAGATAAAGAGGAGTGTTGACAGGAAGAGAGGGTCTTCCTGACTCTTCTACTTCACCTCAGATTCTTACTCTTTCAGCATGGGGATGATATTTCTCAAACACAAACAAGCTAATAAAAATTCTTTAGGTAACTAATTGGATAAGAATGACTCATAGAATGGGATCACAGTAAAAATATTAGTGTACCATAGTCTCTTAAATGTATTCAGCTGTTTTTTCCTCACTGGATGAAAACTTGAGCAACATCATGATACTTTCAGTCATTCACAGGCAATGGTTACTTTGAATCAGTTTCACTTTTGTATGTAAAAGATCAAGTACAACTTGGTTTAAAATGAGGACTTCATCCTTTCCTCCTATCCATCATGTCTACCAGAAGGTGGAGGTGAGGGTGAGGCAGGAGTTGATGCTCACAGGCAAGGAAGGAGGGGGCTCGTCTTCTCTCATCTTCTTTCCGTATTGCAAACACTAACCTCTCCAAGAGTTGGACTCCAAAAAGGGCCCGAAGAACAGGCTTTAATTGACTTACAGAGTGCTAAGTTGGTGTTCAGTGGGTCTGGCAGCTGTCTGAGCAGATTCTTTCCATCACCAGTGCTTCTGCGGTTCTCAGAAGACTGCTCAATCATTAGTGATCTCTCAGCCTTGGTTCCCTAAACACCCCCCTAAAAAAATACCTCTTTTCTGAGCGGTCATATATTCTTTCTCAGTCCATGTGATCCAGATCTAAAAGAGTGAGGTCCGTTTGCTCCTGGAGGTAACCCTTGACACAAGACCTAAGATAGTACCCTGAAACTTCCTCCAATTCCTGGCATACACATAGCCGATGGAAAGCATACATTCTTTTGCTCAACAAAAAGAGTTTCCCTTTTGCTCTAGCTATTAGAATAGATATCTGACCACTGTTGTGCTTTGAGAATGTTTAAATTAGGAGTCAACTATCTTCTCACACTGTGGAAACTGCCTAATTGTGGAAACTGCCTACTAAGGTATTAGAATGATCTTAAAATCTTACCTCTTAAAATGAGATGGAGGAAAAGTATACCTGACTTCCTCTATCATAAGATAAAATGCAAATAACAGCTTTCTTCAGAGCCCTCTCTCAATTTTCACTTAATGAACCTTACATACTCATGATAATTTTTTGATTAACTTAAGAGATGTTTCATAAAGTTTGTTTGCAAAGACCTATGTTGTTGTTGTTGTTGTTAGGTATCCTCCAGTCAGTATCCAACTCATAGCAACCCTATGTACAACAGGCAAAATACTATTGTCAGTGTTTCTCTGCTATTCATAGGGTTTTCAATGGCAGATTGATTTTTGGAAGGGGGTTGCCAGAGCTTTTTCCCAAGCTTGCAGTGTGTGGTGTTCCCAGGCAGTCTCCCATCTAAGAACTAACCAGGCCCAAACCTGCTTAGTTTCTGAGATCTGATGGGATTGGATGCCAAAGGGCTATGGCTGTAGGCTTTAAAGACCTATAGAATGGTCCAATTTATTGCTAAATTCTTGTTTGGAATGGTGTCTACTTTCTTAAAGTTTTGGTTGTAACTTTTATTTTAATATCTAATCCCATCTGCAAAAAATGTTCTTTGCTTCTAAAGTATCCATAAGACAAAGTCTGAACTCCTGAGTTTACATCCACAGAGTTCTTTTGTTTTGTTTTGTTTTGTTTTTTGTTATTGTTGTTGTTTTTTTGTGGTACTGCAGGTTGAATGCAGGGCCTCACGCCTGCATACTTTGCAAGTGCTGTACCACTGAACTGCATCCCCAGACTTTTTGTTGTTGTTGTTGCTGTTGTTTTGTTTTGTTTTTGAGACAGGGTCTCAATAAATTACACAGACTGCCTCTGGGCTTGAACTTGTGATCCTTCTACCTCTGCCCCCCAAGTCGCAGGGATTACAGATGTGTGCCACCACAGCCAGCATATCCACAGATTTCTAACAGCTCTATTCTTGCTTTCAAACTGGTTGTCCATCATTGATATACATATTTGATACTGCTAAGTCTGATAGGCCTGCAGCTGTACCACTATGACATCCTATCCCATCAGATCTCGGAAGCTAAGTAGGGTCACGCTTGGTTAGTACTTGGATGGGAGACTGCCTGGGAATACCAGATACTGTAGGCTTGGGAGAAGGACCCAGCAACCCACTCCCAAAAAACAATCAGCCATTGAAAACCATATGAAGAGCAGAGAAGCACTGATAATATTGTTTCACCTACGTTGCTATGAGTCAGACACTGACTCCATGGCACTTAACAAGAAGCCTGATAATATTTCATTAATTTATCCAATAAACACCTATTACACACAAACTATGTTCTAGGCCATGTTCAAGACCTTGGTATGTGTACATCTGAGATGAATATGCCAGAGTAGTTATCTTTTCCCATATATATTGTAAATTTTTACATTTTTTATTCTTTTTACTTTCCCCATATTATTCACATGTTATAGAATATACCATTTTACTATTTTCTGGATAGGAAACTCAAATTCATCTTTTATATTACTACTATAAGGTCACCTTCTCAGTGGGCCTACCTTGAATTAATTCCCTGGACAGAATTCATCATTTCTATTCTGTGCTGCCAAAGCATTTTACTGATTTGGACCAACACTGTATTACATAATATTGTGAGCTGTATATACATATCAAAGTTACCTATAAATTAAGGAGATATATTCTGTTAAAATTATAATTTATAATAACGTGGCATTTGTGACTCAGAATAGAAGCATAATATATATTTGTATTACTACAGATAACTGGGAAGGGAAAGCCTTTTAGAGGGATGTAAGTGGAAATTACAGACGTGCTTGTGGATTAGTGGTTCCACGGACATCATTGCATGCATTGGATTACAGAAAACTTCAAAATTTATTGTTGTCAAGTGCCATCAAGTCAGGTTCAGTTCACAGTGATCCTATGTACAGCAGAATGAAACACTCCCCAACACTCTGCCATGTGCATGGTCTTTTTTATGTTTAATCCCATTGATGTAGTCACACTGTGTCATTCCATCTAGTTAAGTATCTTCCTTTTTTTCACTGACCTGAATTTTCCCCAACATGATGTCCTTCTATAAGGATTGTTCCCTCCTGACAGCATGTCCAAAATACATAAGATGTAGTCTAGCCATCCTTGCTTTCAAAAAGCACTCTGGTTGCACTTCTTCTAGGATGGATCTGTTGGTTCTTTTGGCAGACTGTGGCATATTCAATATTTGTCTTTAGTACCATGACTCAAAAATATCAATTCTTCTGCTCAATCTGTCATTCACGTTTCAGCTATCACAAGCATATAATACAACTGGAAATACCATGGCACAAGTCAGGTGCACTTTTGTCTTCAATGTGACATGTTTAGATTTCAACACTTTACAGAGGTCTTTAACAATAACTTTTCCCCAGTATAATGCATCTTTTGATATCTTCACTACTGTTTCCATGGATATTGATTATAGAATCAAATAAAGCAAAGTCTTGGACAACTTTAATCATTG
The DNA here is from genome assembly GCA_007922755.1 of Pedetes capensis. NCBI lineage: Eukaryota > Metazoa > Chordata > Mammalia > Rodentia > Pedetidae > Pedetes > Pedetes capensis. The sequence continues at coordinate 29,694 of VMDO01003048.1, forward strand.
ATCTATGTATCATGAGGTTTTTTACTGACCCAGCTGTAAGGAATTTTGTTTTTTGATGTTGAGTCACAATCTATACTGAAGTCTGTGTTCTTTGACCTTCATCAGTAAATGTTTCAAACCCTCTTCACTTTCAGCAAAGTTGTGTCATCTACATAATTCAGGTTGTTAATGAATCTTCCTCTGATGCTGATGCCATGTTCTTCTTCATAAAGTCTAGCTTCTTGGATTGTTTGCTCATCATAGAGAATGAAGAGGTACGCTGAAAGGATACATCCCTGATGCACACCTTTCCTGACTTTAAAACAAGCTGCCTTAAGTCAGATATCAAGGCACACATCTTTAACCCCAGCAACTCAGAAGGCTGAGAGATAGAAGATACATAAGTTCAAAGCCAGAGGCAGCTTGCATAACTTAGTGAGACTCTGTCTTAAAAATAAAAATTAGAAAGGGCTGGGAGTGGAACTCAGTGGTAGAGCATCTGCTTGGCATGTGTCAGGCCCTAAGGCCAACCCCATTGTTATTGTTGTTGTTAGGTGCCATTGAGTAGATTTCCAACCCATAGCAACCCTACATACAACAGTTGAAACACTATTTTTTGTGCTTCTCTGCTACTCATAGGGTTTTCAATGGCCAATTGTTTTTTGGGAGTGGGTTGCCAGGTCCTTCTCCCAAGCCTACATACAGTACCTGGTGCTCCCAGGTGGTCTCCAATCCAAGTACTAACCAGGCTTCATCCTGCTTAGCTTCCGAGACTGGATGGGATCAGACACCATAGTGGTACAGCAGGCTAATTCAATAACTAAAGAGACTTATTCAAAACTTCTAAAGAGACATATCACTAGAATTAAGCTTTAAAAAGAATAATCTCACAATATCATACAAGTTGTTTTGAAATAGCACAATTCCAAGACAGAAGTCATTAGAGTAACAGTGTGTAACCCAAGATGTAGTACAAATATAAAGGAAATGCCATGTGAATCACTGCAGAGCTGGGAAAGGATCAAAAGAAGAAAGAGTAAAAGATACTTTGACTGATGCTGGATGACTGGCAGAATGACAGTACAATTGTTGTGGGAGTTCAAAAGGTGAAGAAGATAATTCTCAGTTTAGTTTGGACATGTTAATTTTATGAGAAAAGTGAGATGCTCTATTAAGAATTATAGCAGGCAGACAGAAGCTCTGGCAACTTGACGGGGTCCTCTGTGAAGGATTATGAAGAGAGAATTACAATAATGTGTGACAAACTCCGGAGCCATTTATAATTGTAAGACCCTATAAAATGTACATTGAGAATATTTTTTAAAGGTTATTAACCCAAAGAACACTAAAAGGCATGTGAAAAATGCTTGCAACAAGAAAAGGAAATCTTTCATTCAGTAGATTCTCCATTCTCCTTGAGGAATAAAGCAAATATTAGGGAAACATTGCCACTATGAAATAAGAATTGATAACAAAGAGGGAAAAAACTGTTGATCACCAGCACACTATTGAATTTAAAAACAAACACTTCAGTCTCAATCGATAATTAGTAGACTTGAAAATGCAGAAAATTTAATTAGTGATTTACAGGACAAAACTGTTAAGAAATCCAAGAATCCAGAGGAAATGCTCAGAAAGTACACTGACAGAGAAAATAAGAAAAATGCAAGAAAATTAAGGTCCAGCTTATATAAGTCTCCTCCAAAAAGAGGAAAACAGAATTTAAACAATAATCAAATGAAGAATTCTAGAAAATTACCCAGTTTAAAAAAACAATTATATTTGAAGTTGACAGAATGGTCATATCCCAAGTAAGTTAATAATGGTAACCACTCAACAAAAATTACTAGATAACAATGGTGAATTTTAAACACAAATAATCTTTCAAAAACAGATAAAGTTAGATGTAAGATGGTTCAACTCTCCTTTCACACACCAAATGCCAGAACACAAGGGAACAACATTCACAGAGGTTGAAAGGGAAGATCATGACCCACAATTTCCACATTCAGTCAAGCTCCTGTTCAAATGTGGAGGTAATAGCTGGACAAGGTCTCATAAAACAAATCATTGTTTTGAGAAAGTTTTTCCCAAATGAATTAGAGGTGACTAATGGACAAAACAAATAAGATAATGAAGAAAAAGTGTATGAAGGGAAAGATAGTGATGAACACTGAAAAGTAAAACATACAAAATATATAGGAATAATTGTAATGTGCCCTTGAGTCAGGTGCGATTCATAGCAATCCTATGTAGGAGAGAATGAAAAAATGTGGCAAATGTGTTCACATATACTATATTGCATAGTTTTTACTGAAACAGATTTTTATGTCTAATTGCTTATCATGCTGTGGGGGCTTCTGTGTTGCTGTGATGTTGAAAGCTATGCTATTAATATTTCATTTACCAGTAGGATCACCTGTAGGTTTCATCTGAGCTTCCAGACTAAAACAGACTAGGGAGAAGGAGCCGGTAGACTACTCCTGAAAAAGTCAGCCATTGAAAATCCTATTAATGGCAAAGAAGCAATGTCAAATATGGTGCCAAAAAAGGAGCCCCCTCCCAGGATGAAAGCATTCAAGAAACTACTGGGGAAGGGTTGCCTCCTAAAAGTAAACTTGATCTCAATGATGGGAGTAGAGTAAAGCCCTTTTGATCTCCATTTGCTGATATGGCATGACTCAAAATGAGAAGAAACACAGTGGCTCATACAATGGGCTCCAACATAAAAAGATCATGTACATGGCACAGTGTTGGGTAGCATTTTATTCTGTTACACATAAGATTGGTATGAGTCAGGTACAACTTGATGGCACCCAGTAACAACAAAGGATACACATATTACCTGAAACTAGTCAGAGGTTGGTGTAGAACAAAATAGGAGCTTTAAATTCTCCATAGTCTAAAGCATTACTGTCTTTATTTCTTCTATAGGGAAAATAAGATAGATTTATTGACATAATTAAGATATAATTTTTAATTTGAATTAGATATAAGACACTAATTTTAAAATATTTTCATAATATAAAACTGAAACAGGCATCATAAAATAAGTAAAAATGTATATAAAAGGAAGCAAAAATAAAAAGAAAATGCAAAATATGAAATGCAGAATGGGTAAAAATTAAAACATAAAAATATTTTAAAACACTGAGAGAATTTTAGCATGGGTCCAGCCTTCCTTGTGTGTGTGTGTGTGTGTGTGTGTGTGTGTGTGTGTGTGTGTGTTACATCATTTAATCCTCAAAATACCTTATGAAGTAGTAGATCTTATTATTGTTCCATTGTTACATATGAAAAAGTAAAATTTGAGGAAATCAAATCACTTGCCTGGGGTCACTCAACTCTTATAAGTTGAGGCCACAGCTAGAAATATGGTCTGAGACAGGGTCTTCACTCAACCTGAGAACTTTGCTGAATGGAATGTACATACATTCACAAATGCATACATACAAATATATACATATATATTTATATATTTATATATATATATACACACTCTCAAGTATGTATCAATTTGTACATACATTCAAATTTACATGTGCCTAAATTCATATGTTTATAAACATACATATATGCATGCATATACACATACACACATGCATGCATACATGCATACATACATACATACATACATAAAAATCAGGTGTTAAAATAATGGAAATTATTTAAATCCCTCTCTAATAAGAATCTCTGTTGCTGTTGTTAGGCGCTGTTGAGTCTGTGTCCAACTCATAGCGACCCTACATACCACAGAGGAAACACCATTGTCAGTGCTTCTCTGATGTTCATAGGGTTTTCAATGGCTGATTGTTTTTTGGGAGTGGGTTTCAGGGTTCTTCTCCCAACCTACAGCACCTGGTATTCCCGGGTGGTCTCCCATCCAAGTACTAACCAGGCTTGACCCTGCTTAGCTTCCAAGATCTGACAGGATCAGATGCCATAGTGCTATGGCTACAGGCAATGAGAATCTTTAGGATAACAAAAAATAAATTGAAATTTAATTCTAAATTTCCTGTAAACAAAACTAAAACCTACATATAATGTAATTGCTCGCTCTTTCTTTCTTACCTCAAGTTACAAGCAAACGGCATCACAATTTTTGTCTGAGTGCAAAGTCATGGAACCTATGACCCCTTTTCTTCCTTTTCAGTGACTTGCTTTACAGATCTACCTTATTTCCCTCCACTGGGTCATTCCTTTCAGCAGTTATATATTCTCAAACATTTCCCATTTTAAGAACAATCTGTCACTGATTCAATTGTACTTTCCTTTTCAGCCAGCTCATCACCATTCCCCTGGCTTCACAGCCCAACTCTGTCCATACTACTTTGTCTGTGCCCTATGTGTCTCTGAGTTTATGTGTCTTTACCCTTAGGATAAAGCTCCCATTGATGTTCAACCTTAGACTTCCCAGGCATTCCAAATTTCTCTGCCCAAGACTGTTCAGCTCTTCAGCACTTAAATATCCATCTACCTCCTTTGGTTGGCTTAGAAGATTCACCCCTAGTTATTATTTTTAACATTACTGTTAATTAAATTTTGAAAAATAAATGAAATATGGCTGAAAAGAAATCAAAGTAAAGGAATTGTGTCTTTTATTTATTTATTTTTATTTATTTATTTTGGCAATACTGAGGATTGAACCTAGGACCTCACACATACTTTGCAAATACTCTACCACTGAGCTGCACCCCCAGTCCCTTTTCAATTTTTCATCTTGAAACAGGGTCTCACTAAGTTATGCAGGTTGCCTCTGGCCGCACAATTCTCCTGCCTCCACCTCTTGAGTTGCTGGGATAACATGCATGGGCCACCACACCTGGATTCTGTTTGTTTTTAAACTATATATTTCTCCCACATTTTGTGGGCATTCTCTTATCTATGGGAAACCCTAACTCATCTCACCATCTCCAGTACTCTCTCTGCTTTAAGAATCACTGTCTTAAATCCTTAAACCTTGTCACTTCCTGCAATTCTTTTCTAGTACCTATATCCCACACACTCTTTTTTGGTGAACTTATCCATCCATTCTCATGGCTCCAATTACTTTCTATCACACATGCTTATGACTGCCAAATCTTGATCTCTTTCCTGAATGCCAGACTGTCAGAATCTTCATTTGGGTGAAATTCTTATTTTTGGATGTCTCTTAAGTGCTTCAATTCTTTCTATTCCCAGAGCTACCATTAAGCTTGTTGTTGTTGTTGTTTGGTGCCGTTGAGTCGGTATCTGACTCATAGCGACCCTCTGTACAATAGGGGAAACACTATTGTCAGTGCTTCTCTGCTGTTCATAGGGTTTTCAATGGCAGATTGATTTTTGGGAGGGGGTTGCCAGGTGCTTCTTCCAACCATTAAGCTTAGGTCACAATTATTTTCCTCTCAGATTTCTGAAATAGCCTGTTTTCTATGCTTTGTATCTTACATATCTCTCAGCTATTCCCCATTTTGCAACCAGAATAATTTTTTCTAAGGTACCATTTTCATCATTTTTTTTCTTTGATTAATATCTTTATAGTTTTTCTTTGCCGTTAGGATAAAGCTCAACTTCTTAACACAGTTGAAAGGGTCATAAGGAATTGTCTAGTGTATACTATTCTGTTCCTTATCTGTACACTGAGTTGTTCCCATTGTTCCCATTCCAGAAACTTTTTCCTTGTCACTCAATTCTAGCTCAGAGACACATAGTATATTCTCACCACACACAACATCCCCCCATTACCAGGCTTATAATGCTATTATAATCACCTGTGTATTCTTTTATTTTATGTACTAGACTTCAAGCCCTATGAAGGGAAACACTGGATCCTAGGCATCATTATATCCTCAATGCAACACATAAGAATAAATATTATTTAAGGGAATGTATAAATAAATATATGAAAGAAAATAATAAAAAATGACTTGCACAAACTTAGAATTAATATATTGGGCAAATCTTAACTGGAAAATAGGATTTTAAAGCATCAGGAGTAACAGCCACAATAATAATGCATACTTTAACGTAAGAAGTATCAAATGTAAAAAACAGCATTTAATAAATGAAAGGCATACTTGTTGTTATTACGTGCCATCAGGTCGTGCCTGACTCATAATAATTGAGGGAAAAAGGAAAGGATGTTATGCCTTCATTAATATAGAATCAGAATGCATAAAGTATTGTTGTTGTTAGGTGCTGTCGAGTCATGTCCGACTCATAGCAACCCTCATAGGGTTTTCAATGGCAGATTGTTTCGGGATTGCCTTGGGAGTGGGTTGCCATGTGCTTCTCCCATTTTTGCAGTGCTGGGAATCGAACTCGGGACCTCAGAGACTGCAGAGCGGCGCTCTACCAACTGAGCTAAATCCCAGCCCCACATAAAGTATTATCAGTAGTAATTGAAGGGTAATTGATAAATATACTATACCATTGGAAGATTTACTGTATATTATTAGCTATTTTTAGTAAGGGCTGGGATTTAGCTCAGTTGGTAGAGCACTGCGCTGCAGTCTCTGAGGTCCCGAGTTCAATTCCCAGTGCCGCAAAAATGGGAGAAGGACCTGGCAATCCACTCCCAAGGCAATCCCGAAACAGGCTGCCATTGAAAACCCTATGAGGGTCGCTATGAGTCGGATACTGACTCGACGGCACCTAACAACAATTTTTAGTAAATAAAAATGAATAAACTGATGTAATGTACAGAGCATGATCCAAAATTATGGTAAATATTTAAATTTTCTTAAAAAGTTACAGTAAAAGACACGTTGGCATGAATCTCCCTCAATATACTCCCCCGGGCTTCTTGTCACTTCTTATCACTTATCACTTTCTGAAGCAGTTCTGGAAGTCCTTTCATGAGTATCTTTAAGTGCACTGCTGTAGCTGTCTCAATGTCTTGAAATAATTCAAACCATTTACCTTTAATGGTCATTTTGACTTTGGAGAACAGCCAGAAATCAAATGGTACCAGATCTAGTAAATAAGGTGTATGAGGACACATCACAATGTTCATTTGACAGAAATTGCCATACCAGATGAGTTGTCCATTGTCTATGACTTAGGGCCACTTTGAAACACACCTTCTTTAAACCATAGTTCACACCTAATTGACTACACCAAACAAGTTGAAACCAGTCACACATTGTTTATTAAGTTTCAGTACACCAGTTACTGCTTTCCATATTAAAGTTTCCTGTCTTTCCATTATATGGGACTGGGCATCAGCATTCACTGCATTTTCTTTTTACTACACCTTGTATACTTGATATGGGTTAAGTTTTAATTTTCATATTAAAAATGGCCTGATAACCATGGAACTATTTTTGAAAATGGGTCATATGAAAGATTAGAAAGAAAACCTAAGCAGCTTATCATAGTCTTATCAATGATTATCTTTTATGTTTTGTGTGATTTCAATGCTTTTCCATATATTCTAAATTTTTATTATAGTACATATTACTTCCGGCAATGAAAAATAAAATTTTTAAAATTCAACAAAAATAAGAAAATAGAAGAGTGCAGAATGGCTAAGGAAAATGAAGACTACCTATACCATAATTTTTAATAATTAGGACATCAGTTGTGATTTTGGAGAGAGAATATTGAGAAATATTATAGCACCAATTTGAGGCTCTTCTTACAAAAAGTGTGGTAACTGAAAAAATGAAATAGTGGAAAGTAGTTTGAAAGAAATCAAAGTTGAACTAAGAATTTTATTTAGGATGAGAACATATGAGTTGGTTAGTATAGCCAAAATGAAAGGACCCCTACTGTATGACTATGTGGAAAAGAGAATAGTACTCAAAATCTAAAAGGACATGGACAATGACAAAGCACATAGGGATTGCAGCATTAACATGAGAAAAGTGCTTCTTCAAAACAGAAGGAAATGAAGAGTGAGATAATAAGGAAAAAAACTTGAGGTGAAGAAGGAAGACTATCAAACAGTCTGATTAATTACAGTGAGCTGAAAGACAAGGTCATAAAGTAAAAGCAAATGTGAAAAGACAGGGGAAACAAAAATGGAGTTTGAGAATGAAGAGAATAAGAGAATCCCATGACTGAAACATGATACAGAATAAGTGAATTTTGTTTCCTTGCTTTATTACTTTCCCTACATTCACATCCCTGTAGAATTTGTTACTCTTTATGTCCACTTATTCTTTAGAGTAATCCAATCACTGTATTCACCACAACACTGAACTTTCTACATCCATTTACAATTTTCCTATGATTCGCTCATTTCTTCTTATTTGACTTTTTACTAGAGTGTGGTACTGGTAAATAAATCCCACTTTTTTCAAACAGATGCTTAATTTTTCCTCTGTTATTTCTCCATTTCACTTATTCTGCATCATGTTTCATCTCTCCCAACTGGGCAGCCAGGTAAGGTAAAGAGGCGAGTCAGTCCAGAATTACAAGGCTTAGAAGACAGTGAAAGATAAATACAATGATTCATATGCAGAGAAGAGAGGGGATTTTGGTATTTGATTGCATGGAGTGTAGAAATTACTAAAATATGGGTGAGTGAGATGAAATGTAGAAAAGAAAGAGAAGGAGAAAGAAGGAAGGAAGGAAGGCAGGCAGGCAGGCAGGCAGGCAGGCAGGCAAAAGATTCAATAATCTTTGGGTGGGAGAATATATGCTCAGGGATTTTAGAAGTATCACCAAGATCATGTGTTAGTTTGGATACAATCAAAGCTGCTTTTACAAGTAGATCCCCCAAACACTCTTTCAAGCAACAATACTACTCCTTAGTTTTATGATCCAAATGTAGGCAAGTCTTGGTAGCAGCTCAACTCTACCAAGCAACCCAAAAACTTGGTTCTTGTCGTCTTTTCCCTCTCCCATCTCCTAATATGTTTTCCTCATCCAAACATTCCAAACTCTTTTTCCATTACCATGTGCATGAACAAACCTACAAGCAGCAGCAAAGAGGAAGCTTAAGGTAGTCAGTCATACTGGAAGTGGTGCAGCTCTCATCCTCATAGCCCATGAGCCAGAACTTAAGTCACAGGGCACATATGAGGAAGATGAAGGAAAGGAATAGTGTCAAGGAAGGCTTAAATAGTCTTTGGCTGGTCGACCATATTCTGATAATCTAATTTTATTAAAAAGAAGACATGGGGATTTCATATTGGGAGTGTGAATAATGAATGACAAGAGACTATCTCAGATACAGAGCCAAACTACAGGAAGGAGAAAAAAGAATGAAAGAAAAAATGAAATCGTGAAATGGGTGTTGAAATCAGTGTGAAAAGAAAACATGAAACCTTTTCTGGCAGGTAGGTAGGTGACACCAAAACAGAATTTGGAAGAATACAAAGTTATTGAATATTATGGCCAAGGCTACTAAAAATTTAAATTTTTTTTCATACATTCACAGATTTCTTTGGAAGGTCTGCAAGGTTGGTTAACTTTTTATTCTAACATAGAGGAACCATGACAGCACTAGTGTGCTCATGAGATTGTATTTTGTTAGTCTTATTTCTGTTTGAGAAGCTTCGGTGCTGTGCTTCTAGAAATGTAGTACTTTGGTATGTCCCATCAAATTTTGCATCAGAGCACTTGAAAAGTCTTATTTCTGCTATTCAGTGACCTCTTGGCTATACACTAATAGATTTCCAATCCACTGAGAGGCAAAGCTTCACAGACACTTTTCAAACTTTCAAAGCTATGATTAAATGTGCCTTTACATCAAAAATCAATCTTTTTTAAAGCATTCAAGGGATTTGCTCTGCAGAGCAGAGACTAACATGCCAGACAGGCTTTCTCAGACTTTTAAAATATCTTTCATTTCTCCTTGCAGGAAGTCATTATGCCAGGGACTGTTTATACAGGTAGATTTTCAGTGGTCCCCAAATCACTTTTAAAATCATATTGGCTTAAGTACATGCTTCCATTTATTACAGGATATTCTTGAAGTACGCAAAAATTTCATGCTATAAATGTAATAGTCATCTATTAGTAGATGTGCATTTTTTGACACTTGATTGGTTAGCTAAACAGCAGATGGTCTTTACTTTTTAGAAACATCAAAGTAATATATAGGATATTTATCTTTTAAAAGAAGTTGTAGCATTTCCATAAAGCAAATAACATTTTGCATTTCAGAACTGTAATATAAAACAATTTCATATGAATTTATCTAGCATTTATTGAATCCCTCATGTGCAAGGTAACTTTTGTCAACATAGACAATTGTTTTATTTAGTTCCTTTGTAGCTTCAATGGTTTCCTGTGCATATTAACCTTGCTTCTTCTAAAAGATATGTTAACAGCCTGGAGATAAGGATCCCATTTTGCATCTCCTTAATTGTCCCACCAAACTTATCATAGCACTGGAAATCAGGAGGTAATCCTTAACAAATACTCAGGAAAAGTCCAATTAAAATTTTTAATGTTTTATGTGCAAACAATACCACCATTTAGTTTAGTTCCTTGAAGAGTGAACTGAGTTCAAAAGGTTTATGGTCATCGGTCTGATATTATCAAATCTTTCAGAGATTTATGTTGTGTTATAACTATAATATTGAAGCAGTCAATGAAACTTTTGCACCAATTGTCCTAAATGTCATATTGATCTCATACAGACTTTTTGATGGCATTCTCTAATATGTTGGTAGTTTCTGCTGCATCATTCTGTTATTTCCTAAACATTCACTTGTGCCACTATTTCTTCATTAAATATCAGGTTCCATGTCATTTCCCACAATGTCACTTTGATATTTTAGGGTTTAATTATTTTATTAATTTGCTATCCAACCATATAAGTGGACTTAAATTAATGAAGGAGATCTGCATATGACCATGGATTACTTGGCAGAGGCTGGCAGAATGCAAGCCAAAGGAAGGCTTAGATCATTTATCAACTTCTAAGAAATAGGTTCTGAAAACCAATGACAGATATCCAAGGGCAGAACAGAGCAGGAGTCCAGGAATAAGTGAGAGTGGCTTGCATTTCAAAAGAAATGATCTAGAATAATTAAAACTGAACCAAAACCTAGCACCACATCTTCTGTCTCAGGTCTGCTATATTCCTCAGACTCTTGAGCATACTTTGCATCTTGTTGTTCAAGACAGGGAAAGGACTTATTTTTCCTAACAACCCACATTTAATTAGACAAGCATACTACTGATTCTATTTTTGTACCTTTCAAATTTCTCTACTTGTTTGTACAGCCAAGACCAATACTACATGTTCTAGCTTCTGTTATCCTTCACCTAGTGTACTAAACATCCTCTTACCATATTTCCTTGCCTCTGTGCTTGCTAAAGACTTCCATTCACCACAATGCCTGCTCGTTTACTTCCAAAACTCAAGATCATGGTCCTCTTAGATTAAATACTCTTCACAGTTCCTTCTCCATATGCTTAAAGATAAAATCTAAATTTTCTAGTAGGATATTAACACCCCTTTACAATCCAGGTTAGGATCAGTTCCAATCTCATTTCTCCCTGCTGCTTTACTTACAGACTGTTTCAGGGTCTCCCACTTTGAGCACTGTGTGTATCTGAACATTTGTTATCGTTTGACTGATGTGACTATTCTTCACTCCTTCTCTTGAGCTGGACACCTTCTAACTAAAAGATTCCCATCCAATTTTTGTTTATCTGCTTCAGGCTTCACAACATCTAAAGAATACTCTGTGGCTATATCTTCTATTATCTATTGTCTAAAGTAAAATTTGGAAGCACAAATGCCAACAAAAACAAGATTAAAAAATAAAATAAGCACTGAAATTTGCCAAGGTCAAGAAGAAATAAAAATGCAAGGTTTGCTACTGGGAAGTGTCAGAGGGAGGGCTAATTGTGAAACAAAATTAGTGTTTTCAATGCCATATGGCAAATGGTGTTTTATCTTTTTCAATTAAGTATAATACTTTTCGAGTGGGAAACAGTGAAATAAAAGAATAAAAAGTCAAAATAGGTATATTGGTTTCCTATTGCTATTGTTTTATTACAATACTTTGTTTTACCACAAATTTAGTGGTTTATAGGAATGTAAATTTATTATCTTGTAGTTCTGGTGGTCAGAAGTCCAAAAATTGAATCTCACTGGGATATGTCAAAGGCAGCAGGGCTATCTTCCTTTCTAGAGGTTCTGAAGGATATTACATAGTGAAAAAATGTGAAAACTTTTATATTTTCTTGAAACAGTTTACATTCTTTAGCTAGCATTTTTCTTTCATCTCCAAAGCCAATAATGGCCATTCAAAAAGTCTTCCTCACATAGAATCACTCTGACATGGACTATTCTCTCTCTTCCATATTTAAAAAATACTTATAATTACATTTGGCCCTTCAAATAATCCAGAATAATCTCCCTATTTCAAGCTTAGTTGATTAGCAACCTGAATTCAATGTGTAATCTTATTTCCTCTTTGCATAGAAGTAATATAGTCATAATTTCCTCCTAATCTAGGGAGATAGTAGAGTGCTTTGGATAATATACAAATACATCTGTGAGTTTCCCCCATGGCAGTTAATACAGGAGCAAATTTTATGGAGATGGACAAGACCACAGGAATGGAGGAGCCTTGAGAATCAGGACAAAGAGCAGAGGTAAGAAAATAATACTGGTCATGGACATAAATATCCTCCAATACTGACAAAGAAAGAAACCTTTAAGAACCCTGATTACAATAACACTTATAATTTGCTCTTTACAGCACTGTTTTATAAACCTCTCTATTATTAAATGCATCCTAAAAGTTTTAACCCTAAATATTTAAAATCCCAAAATTTTAGAAGTTAGCTCCCACTGTTAGTTGTATTTTCATGGTATAATGGGGCATGATGCCACAGAAGCCAGTGTTCAGCTCAGAGCAAAGCAACAAGACCAAACACATGGTTAGAGTAAACAACACACAGCAGGGGCCATATGGGAAGTGACTCAGGAGAGACAAGAGATAAATGCCTTTCTTTCCAAATATCCTAGAGGAAGGAAAATTTTTTTGAGGAAGGAGAAAATGGAAGGAGTTGTTGACCTGACCTCACATATATTATGTTACAGAGATTAGAGTTATCCAGAAAAAGAAAAAGAATTGATGCTTTTGAATTGTGGTGCTGGAGATGTCTATTGAATAAACCATGGACTGCCAAAAGAACCAACAAATCTGTCCTAGAAGTACAACCAGAGTGCTCCTTGGAAGCAAAAATGGCCAAACTGCGTCTTACATATTTTGGACATGTAGTCAGGAGAGATCAATCCCTGGAGAAGGACATCATGTTTGGAAGAGTGGCAGGTCAACGCAAAAGAGGAAAACCCTCCACCAGATGGATTGACACAGTGTCTGCAACAATGGGCTTAAACATAAATAAGATGGTTTGCCTGGCACAGAATCGGCAAGTGTTTCGATCTGCTGTACATAGGGTCCTGAGTCGGACTCGACTCGACAGCACCTAACATCAACAACAAGAAAGCAGGTATAATTGTTGTGATTTATCCATGGGATGGTGATAACGAAGGCAGTCATGAGTATAACTTTCAGATGATCTATAATATGAGGGTATTAAGAAATATTTGGCAGCCAGGCATAGCGGTGCATGCCTGTAATCCCAGTGCATCAGGAGGTAGGGGCAGGAAGATTACAAGTTCGAGATCCGAGGCAGTCGATGTAATTTAGCGAGACCCTGTCTCAGAAAGTGAGAAAATGGGCTGGGCGTGCAGCTCAGTGGTCCAGCACTTGCAAAGCATGCAAGCGTGAGTCCCTGGGTTGAACCCCCATAACAAAAAAGAAAGAAGAAGAAGAAGGAGGAGGAGGAGGAGGGGGAGGGGGAGGGGGAGGGGGAGGAAGAAATATTTGGGAGGCAAAGCAAGAAAGGCAAGATGGTGGTGAAGTAAGACCCTCCAGTGCTCATTCCCCCACACAAACATTTTCAACAGCCATGCATGCTCAAAAGCATCTTTGTAAGAGCTAAGGAAACAGGGTAAGTGATGAAAATATCTTGTTTTAGTATGATATTAAGAATAGCCACATTGAAATAGGTGGGAATAAAGGTGCCTGTTTCACACTTCCCCTAACTTCAAACAATGTACTATAGAGAGAGATGCCTTTTGCTTGCAGAAGAGAGGCATTAAATCAAAGTCTCAGATTTATAATCCAGTACCAGGCCTGCCGTGGTAAAACCCAGTTCCAGGAAAATCTCCACAGCCCTTTCCCCTACGCTGTTGCCTACAGATACAGTTTCTGGGCCCATATTGGCCTAGACACCAAGGGATTGCCACCAGTACTCCTATCATAACCTTGGGTGTATAACACAGTAGAACAATCCATCTTCTGAGGGTATGACAAGAAAGTGAGATTATAGCTTTGCCTTGGAACTCAGTACCAGGCTGGTGAAAATCAACACTGGGCAGATCACAGTGGCACCTGTTCCCAGGCCACTACTAAAGTACAGAGTATTTGGACTCTTCTCAGTGTCAGACAGAGACTTGTAGCCCAGTTGGGTGGACTGCATTCTGGTTAGCAACCTGGTTAATAGCCAGGTGCAAGAGTTTGGTCACGTGTATATGATAGTGACAGGCAGGCCATAGATGTAAGAGCCTTGGTCCTGCCCCTGAACTGTATGAGTCTCAGATGGCTCTTGGCCCTGAGTGGTACCAAGCACTGTGGTATTCATGACTGCAGATCTTCCCATTCCATCTCTCCCCTAACCACAGGCAGCACAACATAGAGAGAGTCATTGTTCACTTACAGGAAAGGAGTGAGGTAGATCCCAAGCCAGTATATGGGGAACAAGGCCAGTTCTTCCACATTGAGGCCGAGTGCCAGATAAAATGCCACATGGCTGACCACAGGATGGTGACCATAGACTAGGTATCTGGAGCTGCCCTGATTCCAGGTGGAGGCTTGTGGGGATGGATTACTTTCATTAGACTTTCAACCAGTACATATGAACAACATACCAACTATGGATTTGGAACAAACTTGGACCTACGGTACTCTCTAGTGCTGAAATAGTGACAAAACACCAATTTGAATTTGTGGCAACCCTGCACTAACGCATCCTCTAGTGCTGACATAGAAGCAGTGACCACAGTTTCAGAAAAAATAAACAGATTGCTTAGAATATCTGGAAAGTACAGGTATAAACAAACACACATAAAAAGACAAAAATAAATACCTAGTCCTTCATTTCACAGAAATTGTTGTATACCAATAAGCATCAAGAACTTTCAGGAATCCATGATCTCACCTAATAGACAAAGTAAGATACAAGAAACTGATTGTACAAAAAATGATATGTGTGAACTCTTGGACAGAGGATTAGAAATAGCTATTTTAAGGAAGTTCAGTGAACTGGAAAAAACAGAAAAAAATAATTAGTAGTTTATCAGAGAAATGTAACAGAGATTGATGTAATTTAAAGAAAAAACAGAAATCCTTGAACTGAAAAATAAACTAAGAGAAATTAAAAACACAATAGAAAACATCAAAAGTAGAACATATTAAACAAAGGAAAGCATGAATGAGTTGAAAGGTTAGTGTCTGAAAATACAGAGAAAATAAAAGTATGAAGATAAATTTTAAAAAGCTTATGAGAATTTAACAATAGTATTAAAAGAGTGAATATTTGGGTCACTGGTTCTTACAGATTTGAAAATGCCAAAGAGCGAGAAAATGTATTAAAAGAGGTAATAATAATAATAACAATAATATTTGTGATAGTAATAATACTTCCTTAACCTTTAACAGGATGCAAATATCCAGGTTCAGGAAGATTACAAGTCACCAGTCGGATTCAACTCAATCAAGTCTACCCTCAAGTTATCTTACACTCAAGTTGTCAAAGGGGAAAGATAAAAAGAAGATCCTCAGGACATTGAGTGAAAAGAAATGAATAACATCTAAGAGTGTGCCAATTTGCTTGACAGAAAACTTCTTAGCAGAAACTTTATAGGTTAATAGGAAGTGGAATGCAATTTTTGCAATGCTGAAAGAAACTACAACAAAGAATACTGTGCACGGCAAGCTATTCTTTAGAAATTAAAGAGAGATAAAGATATCCCCACTCAAATTAAAACTGAGATAATTCATAACCTCCAGACCTGCCCTACAAGAAATGCTAAAAATAACTCTGCAAACTGGAAGAAAGATATATTAATGAGTAAGAAGAAAATATGTGAAGGAATGAAATTCACTGGAAGGAGTAGCTATACACATGAATTCAGAATGCTCTAATATCATAAACATGATGCAAAAATCATTTATCACTTTAATATGAAAACTTTAATATGAAAACTCTCTTTAATATGAAAAGCAAATGAAGCAACAGCTATGTTAATATGTTAAGAGATAGAAATATAAAAGATATAAAATGAAACATCTGAATTTAAGATATTGGAATAAATGGAATACAGCTATAGAAATTTTTACTGGAATTTATTTTCATTTTGTTTTAAATTTCTTTTCTTTCTTTATGACCAATGTTAAACTGCTATCATTTCAAAATGGCTTTACATAATCAAAAGATTTTTTGTAAGCCTCCTCTTATGGCTACCATAATACAAAAATACTACAAATAGGCACATCAAAAATAATAGGCAATGGATTAAAACATATCACTAGGGAAACTTCCATAACCACAAAGGAAAACTAAAACAGAGGGAGAAAGAAACTACAAAAAATTTAAAAATCAAGTAACAAAATGGCAGTAGAAAGACCATGTTTACTGATCATTACCTTAAATGTAAAGAGATTAAATTCTCCAATTAAAAGAGAAAGAATGACTGAATAAATAAATAAATGCCTACAGCATGCTGATTATAAGAAACCCACTTCACCTCTAAGGATATATGCACACTGAAAGCAACTGAATGCAAAAAGATACTTGATGGAAACGGAATTGAAACAAAAGGATGAGTACCTATAAGTACAGCAGATAGACTTTAAAGCAAAAACATTAAAAAGGAACAAGGAAGGCCATTATATGATAACTGTGTCAACTCAGAAAGAGAAAATATTTTTTTTTCAGTACCTAGAGGATGAACTTAAGGCATGGCACATACTTTCAGGTGTTCTCCCACTGGGATTCACCCTCAACTCCTGTTTAACTTTTTTGAGTCAGGGTCTCATTAAGTTGCACAGGCTGCCTCTTGCCTCAAACTCCCAATCCTCCTCTCTCAGCCTCCTGTTTCAGGGATGACAGTTGTGCACCACGGTGCCTGGTGAAGAAATAACAAGTGTAAACACATATGCGCCCATCATTGCAGCACACAAATATATAAAGCAAATGTTAATACACCTAAAGAAGAGACAGGCTCCAATAAGATAACAGTTTGGGACTTTAGCATCCTACTTTTAGTAATGGACAGATTATCCAGAGACACAATCAATAATAACAAAAAATGGCAAAGTTAAATTGCACTCTAGAACAAATGGACCTAACATACATCTGCAGAACATTCCACCCAACAATTACAGATTAAACATTCTTTGTATCAGTACATGGAACATTATCCAGAAGAGAGCATATGGCAGTCCACAAAAGAAGTCTCAAAAAAAAAAAAAAAAAAAAAAAAAAAAAAAAAAAAAAAAAAAAAGGAGAATACTCATACTATGGCTTCTATGCAAAGATAACATGCAAATTTGTGAAGGATTTCATATTTTTTGACAGAAGGAAGAAATTCTAGTGTTTTATGACACATCAGGATGAGTATCATCAAGAATCATCTATTATATATCTCACAATAGTTAGAAGAGGCATCAGAAGGAGGAATAATAGGAAATCTTTGGGCATGCAATAAATACATAAAGAGTGAAAATAACAGGGTTTAATTTTTCAGAAATCAACATACTAATTTTTACCGTATAAAGATGGGTTAATCATGTAAATTTTCACAAAAATTTAAAACTCATTACTAACCTGATTAATTGTGCTTTGAATGTATTTACTAGATCATTCAGATCTGAGATGGATTTACTCTGCAAAAAAAGTCATGTGAAATACTTTTGTCTATTTTGAAAGGATTTCTAGCATTTTCAGAGTAACTGAAAGGTATTCTGAAAAGACTGTTGTTATAATCTATCTGCCATACAAAAACTTTTCTCTGAAACATAAATTTTACCCATGTAATTATGTTATGTTTTAGGATATCACACAAACCTCTTCATGTTAATCAGTTATAAATATAGCCATATAACTAGTTCTCTAGAGGTCTAAAACATTTAATCAATAGAAAAATACCCAATATAATTAAGATGCAGTATCTCCCACTCTGCTTAAACCCATCTTATTTTCCATCATAAGCACATTCTAGAAACCTTTAATTCTAAGAGCTACTATAAATATCCAACTTATTATACATTTGCCAAATATTTAAGAAAGTAAAGGATACATTCCCAAATAAATCAAAACCTGAGTACATCAAAGGCTACTTAAGTGCCAATTAAGTAAAAACAACAAAACAAATCAAAAACATTTGAAAGGAATGTGTATAATCACACAACACACATGCAGGAACCCCTCTAAAATAGCCCTAATTATCCCTGCCGCCTGCTACCCATGTCTTTGTGTAATCCCCTCTCCTTGAATATGTTGGGGTTTTGACTTGATTTCATTCAGTAAAATATGGCAATGGAGATGGTCCAGTTAGTTACTTATGTAATTATATTACAAAAGATTATGACATCTGTCCCACTAGGAAACTCTCTACTTCCTAGCTTTGATGGAGATAGTGGTCATGTTGGGAAAGCCCACATGGTAAGGAACTGAGGATGGCTTTAGGCTGACAGGCAACAAGAAGTTGAAGCCCTAAGTCTAACAATCCACAAAAAGTTAATGCTGTGGTAACTACCTGAATGTGGAAGTAGATTCTTCCCACATTGTGCTTTTAGGTGAGAATCCAGGCCTGGCAGACAATTTGTTGTTTCTGGAGATAGAATCTCCTGATGTATACCAGTCTGGCCTCAAATTTGATACTTGTGTTTCAGCCTCCTGAGTGCTAGGATTACAGAAGTGCATCACCAACCCCTCTCCTGGCTGACAATTTGACTATAACCTTTAGAGAATTTACCTCAGCATAGCTGGACTGCTAACTCACAAAAACTATGAGATAATTAGTGTAAATATTTTAACTGAACCATTATTTTGAAACAGTTGCTAATTTCATGCAGTAGTCAGAGTTACTAGAGAGATACACTGTACTCTTCATTCAGTTTTCCCTAACAGAGAGTTTTGCAAAACTATAATGCAAAACCTCAACTAGGATAGTGACACTGACACAGTCAAAATATAAAACCTTTCCATCACCATCAGGAACCTCTTGAACCCCTTTCCTTGTCACACCCTCATCTCTCCCACTTTGTTTTCCTTAGGTGCCAGTCAAGTCAGTGTCCAACTCATAGCGACCCTATGTACAATAGGCAAAACACTATTATTAGTGCATCTCTGCTATTCATAGGGTTTTCAATGGCTGATTGTATTTTAGAAGTGCGTTGCCAGGTCCGTTTCCCAAGCCTGTGACATCTGGTGTTCCTAGGCAGTCTCCCATCCAAGTACTAACCAGGTACAACCCTGCTTAGCTTCCCAGATCTGACAGGATCATCGTATGCCACAGTGGTACAGCTGCAGGCGCTCCCACTTTACCCTCTACTTCGTCCTTGTCAACCACTGATATGCTCTGTACTTCTGTAACTTAGTCATTTCAAAGTGGATAAATGGAGTCATACAGTGTATAGTCTTTTGGGGTTGAATTTCTCATTCCATAATTCTCTGGGTATTCACCCAAGTTTTTTCATGTCACAATAGTTTATCCCAGGGTATGAAACTAACACAGATTGTTTAACTGTTCACTTTTGAAAGATATCTCAATCATTTCCATTTTGTTGTTGTTGTTGTTGTTGTTATTACACATGAAGGGACTCTAAACATTTAGGACAAGTTTTAGTGAAAGTAACTTTGTAATTTTTCTAGGACAGATATCTGTAGTGCAATCACTGATTATATGCTAGATGTGTGGTTAGTTCTTAAAAATAAACTGCCAAGTTGTTTTCCAGAGCAATGTGCCAGGTTAAATTCTCTAATATCTAATGATATCAAACATCTTGTAATGGGCTTATGTGCCATCTACATATCACTTTGATGAAATGAATCTTCATTTCCATTTTTAATTGGCTACTGCCAACTTTCTATTTGGGTAATTTTTGATGTTGATGGTTCTTTGTATATTTTAGATACTGTTCCTTTTTCAGATAATGTGGTTTACCAATATTTTCTCCCAATATGTAGCTTGGATTTTGATTCTCTTAACAAGATCCTTCCCAAAACAGTAGTTTTTAATTTTGATATTGTCTACAAGAGGGTGAAGGGGAAGACAAGAGGGTAAAAGGGAAGTTATCTGTGCAATGTACAATGAAACGCATATATGGAAATGTCACAATGAAATCCATGTCAGAATGAAACACATTAAGTTGTACATTAAAAATCCCCCCCAAATTTTTTTGATATTGTCTAACTTAACATTTTCTTTTAATTTTAGGGAATGTGCTTTCATTATCAAGTCTAAAAACGATTTGCCCAATCTGACATCCTGAACATTTTCTTATTTTTTCCTCAAAATGCTTTATGCTTTACTGTTGCTGTTGCCATGTCCTGCACGGCAGAGTTGAGGGGCTGACAAGAAAGAAAGTGGGACACAAGGGATTTTACAAGAGAGTAAGATGTTTATTAACTTCATACTGCAGTTTTATACACTTTGTTTCACCTAAAAAGAACTTTCCAAGCACTCTAAGATATCTGTTTAAAGAGAACTTAGTTTCTGTCCACAGTTTATCAAAGTTCTTGAAATAGAGAAACAAAGCCTTCTTTTCTGCGTTCCCATGCCATCAAAGGACACACAGCACAGGTGTCTCCTAAAGCTTAAACAGACAGGGAAGTCAACACAGAGTTCAGCGCTGTTATTGGCCTTATCATGAGAACAAGAAGCCTCAGGAACAACTTTTCATTCCCTTGGACCACAGCTTTCTGGGCCTCTGTCAAGCACTTCAAGTTACACACAAAAAGCCTCACCAGCAGGCCCCGCTGGCCTTCCATACTTTACATTTAAGTCCAGGATTCATTTCAAGTTCAAATCCCTGTTCTTCTATCTATGAAAAGTGCTTATCAATCAGTATTTCGGAATGTTAGCAATACCTTAGAACTATACCTTAGAAGTAGTTCAAGAACCTTCAGAAAATTGTAAATGCCTGGGCTTCAGTCCAGATTAAATCAAAATAACTGAGCATGACTCTCTTGAGTTAGTAATTTTTAAAACTTATCTGTGACTCTGGTGATCTATGAGTTTTAGAAACCACTATGCTAAACCTTTCTGAAATTGTTACCTTCTTTGTAAAAGGAAGATCATAATGTGATAATGCCATCTCTGGCACAACTTGCTATAAATTATAATGAGTTTAATGTAAATCAAGATCTTCTCACCCTGCCCACATATTGAGTAGAAGCAACACAAGTTTTGTGACTACATTCATGGCCTTGCTGCACCATTTGTTAGGCCCATCTCAGTCATCACAGGACCTTGCAGCCTCAGTTTCCTCCTTTCTCAGCTAGAAAAAAATAGTACTTAACTCAAAGAATTAATGAAGGATGAAAGTGGAAAACTTACATTAAAATCACCTCAGCCCTTGTAGAGACATTTGATCTCATTCCTTCTTCCAGAAATGTCTCTGAAAAACACAAATGCAATCATCTGTACTATATCATAGAGATTCTATTTTGAATTTTAGTTATATATTGATGGGATATAGAGTGATAACTCAGTTCATGTATTCACTATGCAATTATCAAATCAGGGTTGTTTATACCTCCATCTCCTTAAACATTTTATAGAACAAAGTAAACAAGTGAAACAAAACAGGGAAATTTTTTGATTAATATGTAATGACAGTTGTATGTAAGTATGAGTTATTGCATGATTTTTTTATTTTCATAGAGTACATCCTGTATGTGGCACTTTTTCATTCCCTCTTTATCCCTCAAAGTTGTTTCCCCTCTTACTTTTCCCCTTCCACTCCCTCCCACTAAGCCCTCATATCATATTGGCTCCACTTGTATTTTCTAATCTTAGATAAGATTATGCATTTAAGTATGCATATCTATATGTATGTGTTTTTTTCTTTAAATTTAGGTTTCACATATGAAAGAGAAAATGTAGCATTTCACTTTTTGAGTCTGGGCTATTTTGCTTAAAATGATGCTCTCCGGTTCCATTCATTTTGCTCCAAATGACATAATCTCATTCGTTTTTACTGCTGAATATTACTTCATTATCTGTACATTGTTGTTGTTAGGTGCCATAAAATCAGGTGTGACTCATAGTGGCCTTCATAGGGTTTTCCATGATTGTTTCAGAACTGCTTTAGGAGTGGATAGCCATGTCTTTCTCCCATTTTTGCCATGCTGGGGATTGAACATAGGTCCTCAGAGAGAGTGGAGCAGCTCTCTACCAACTGAGCTAAACCGAAGCCCTCTGTCTATATATATAATATTTTTTAAAATTTCAGTCCTCTGTTGATGAACATCTGGATTTATTCCATATACTTGCACTTGTGAAGAGTGCTGTGTCAAATATGGAAGTGCAGGGGTCCCTACGATATGATGACTTATCTTCCTTTGGGTATATTCCTAGAAGTTGTATAGGTGCATCATATAGCAGTTCTATTTTTAGTTTTCTAAAGTACCTCTATGCTGCTTTCCATAATAGCTGAACTAATTTGCAGTCCCAAAAGTAGTGTAAATGGGTTCCCTTTTTTCCATATCCTCAACACTATTTGTTGTTGCTTGTTTTGTTAATATTGGCTATTCTTACTGGTGTGAGATGGAATCTCAGTGTAGTTTTGATTTGCATTTCCCCATAGCTAGAGATACCGAACATATTTTCATGTGTTTATTAACCACTTGTATTTCTTCTGAGAACTGTCCAGTTATATTGCTTACTTATTTATTGGATTACTTATTACATTGGTGTTTAAGTACTTCCTTAACTAGACTCCAATAACACAGGAAACTGCACCAAAAATTGACAAATGAGATTACATGAAAGTTAAAACCTTTTGTATAGCAAACAATAGAGTAAAAGGAGAGTCCACAGAAAGGGAAAAAATCTTTGCATCCTACATATCATAAAATTTTATATGGAGCTTTAACTTTCAGGAAGAATAAAGACACCTTTTATTGTTCCAGCCAGCTGGATGCTGCTGATAATTCTTTGACCTCTTCTAGGCCTGACAACTGATTCATTATGGTTTTCAGGAAAAGAGGCTGTAGATATTTGCCTTGCTCAGAAAAAAAGCAGCCTTACTTTTCATTTTCTTAGGTTCCATGGAGCCTGGTCCAACTAATATTGACCCTATGTGCAACAGAATGAAACATTGCCCAATACTGTGCAACACATACAGCATACGATCTTTTTTATGTGTAAGCCCATTGTTGCAAACACTATCAATCCATCTAGTTAAGGGGCTTACTGATTTAGTTGACCTACCCCTCTCCCAAACATGATGTCCTTTTCCAGGGATTGCTCTCTCCTGACAACATGTCCAAAATACATAAGATGCACTCTAGCCATCTTTGCTTCCAAGGAGCACCCTGGTTGCTCTTCTTCTAGAATTATTGGTTCTTTTGGCAGTCTGTGGCAAATTCAATATTTGTCTCCAGCACCATAATTCAAAAGCACCAATTCTTCTCTTATCTCCTTTATTCACTGTCTAGCTTTCACAGGTATATGATGCAACTGAAGATATCATGGCAGGAGTCAGGCATACCCACGTCTTCAATGTGACATCTTTACTTTTCAACTTAAAGAGGTCTTTTGCAACAGTTTTTCCCAATGCAATACGTCCTTTGATGTGTTGACTACAATTTCCATGGAGGCTGATTGTAGAACCAAGTAAAACAAAATCTTAGACAACCTCACGCTTTTCTCCATTTATCATCAAATTGCTTACTGATGCAGTTGCAAGGACTTCTGTTACCTTCATATTGAGGTGCAGTCCATACTGAAGGCTGTGTTTTTGGTTCTTCCTCAGTAAATGTTTCAAATCCTCTTCACTTTCAACAGGGCAAGTTGTGTCATCTGCATAATGCAGGTTGTTAATGAATCATCCTTCAATCCTGATGCCACATTCTTCTTCATAAAATCCAGCTTCTCAGATTATTTGCTAGGCATAGAGATTGAAGAAGTATGGTGAAAGGATACAGTCCTGATTCACACCTTTCCTGACTTTAAACCAAGCAGTGTTTCCTTGTTCTGTTTAAATGACTGCCTCCTAGTCCATGTACAGATTCCTCATCAGTACAGTTAAGTGCTCTGTTATACCCATTCTTTGTAAAATTATCTATAATTTGTTGTGATCCATGCAGTAAAATGCCTTTGCATAGTCAGTAAAATATAGATAGACATCTTTTAGGTATTCTTCTTCAGCCAATATCCACCTGATGTCAGCAATTGTGTCCCTGGTTGCATCCAGTTTGACTTTCCTGCATTTTCCAGTTAATATACTGCTGCCATTGCTTTCAAATCATTTTTAGTAAAATTTCATTTTGTGTGATACAAATGATATTGTTTGATAATTTTCTTATTCAATTAGATCCCCTTTCTTGGGAATAGGCACAAATATGGATCTCTCCCAATCAGCTGTCCAGGTAACTACTTTACAAATCTCTTGGCATAAACAAATGAGCACCTCCAGTGCTGCATCTGTTTGTTGAAACATCTCTATTGGTATTCCATCAGTTCCTGGGGACTTGTGTTTTGCCATTTCTTTCAAGGCAGCTTCCAATTTTCCCTTCAGTACCATTTGTTCTTGATCATATGCAACTTCTTGAAATGGTTTTTCATCTACCAATTCCTTTTGGTTTGATGACTCTGTTTATTTCTTCCATCCTCTTTTGATATTTCCTGCATCATTCAATATTCTCCCTGTAGAGTCCCTCACTATTGCCACTTAAACTTTAAACTTTTAATTCTTTAAGCTTGAGAAAAAGAGTGTTCTTTTCTTTTGATTTTCTATGTCCAGCTCTTTGCATATGTCATTATAATATTTGATTTTGTCTTCTTGATCTGCCCTTTGAAATCTTTTGTGTAGTTCTTTAACTATATGTCATGTCTTCCTTTTGCTTTAGCTACTGAAAGTTCAAAGGCAAGTTTCAGAATCCCTTTTGACATGTAATTTGATCTGTTCCCTTTTTCCTTTATTTTTAGTAAGCTTTTTTTTCCCTCATGAACGATGTCTTTGATGTAATGCCATAACTCTTCTGGTCTTCAGTATGGTTTTCAGGGAAAGAGGTTACAGAATTTTGCCTCATTCAGAAAGAAAAAAAGAAAAACAGATCAAAACAAGCAAACAAACAATAACAAAAAAATCAGGCTTATATTTTAGTCATCAGGTATAGGATAGGACCTTGCTTATTACTTCCTCCATATTACATCTTTTATTCTCTCTTTCCAAGGATATTACCCTTGTCCCAGTAGGTACTGAATTCTGAGTGCTACGATACCATCCCCTGTAGTATCTCCTGATACTCCAGAATACATATATACTTAAAATAGATCCTTGTATATCTGTAAAATTGGGAATGTCTTCTCAATATTATCAGCCTTGTAGATCTTTGGGATATGCAATGAAGGAATTTTCAGACACATTGTCTGTCCTTTCTTTTAACCTTGTTGTTGTTAGGTGCCATCAAGTCTGTTTGACTCATAGTAAGCCTACATACAACAGGCAAAACAGTATTGTTACACTTCTCTGCTATTCATAGGGTTTTCAATGGCTGAGTGTTTTCTTGGGGAGTGGGTTGCCAGGTCCTTCTCCAAAGCCTACAGCACCTGGTGTTCCCAGGTGGTCTCCCATCCAAGTACTAACCAGGTTTGACCCTGCTTAGCTTTTGGGATCTGATGGGAACAGACACCACAGTGGTATGGCTGCAGGCTCTTTTAACCTGGTTAGGGTTAATTAGAATCCATCCATGTGGGTGATACAATAGGATATTTGAAACAAACTGTAAGGATGTGAAAGATGTCATGCAAACTCCAGAAATGCCCTTCTTTAGTCAGTCTCACTCTCTCTCATACACATATACACACATTTTAGAACTCTTAAATTCAATATTTTGACTTAGTATAGTTACCAATCGGGAGAAGGACCCAGCAGCCCACTCCCAAAAATCAATCTGCCATTGAAAACCCTATGAATAGTAGAGAAGCACTGACAAAGTGTTTCGCCTGTTGTATGCAGGGTCTCTATGAGTCGGATACTGACTCCACAGCACCTAACAACAACAACAACAACAACAACAACAACAACATGGTTACCAAATACTTCTACCAATCTGCAAGTTTGGTTGACCACAGCAATTTCATCATTTTTTAGAATGTTACAAAATCCTTCTCTTCTTGTGTAGGTAATGAAACAAAAATGTTACTTGATCTGTTGTTTTCTTTAGTACTATTTTCTATTTAGTGGAAGCAGTATTGGATTCCTAAGCAGTACTGATGTGTCTAACATCAGGGTTTATACTGTTTCATCAGAATGGAAGTTGAAATAACACATTACATGATCTATAATGACAAATCCCCTCAGTTTCAAATAAAGAGACAATATAAAATAACAAAAATATATAATGCCCAAAAGAAAACAATTACATTTCATATTCATGAGTGCCATTAAAATAACTACAATATTGTGAAATTATGATAGTCAATGGGCTTCTTTTAATAAGCTATTGCCAAGGTATCTCTGGAAAAGAATTTTAGCTACAACAGAACTGAGTCATACAGAAATACAGATTATGTTCTGTACAGATTCTTCTGGTTAGGGTCTGGGTTTAATTTTCAACCAACCTTTAAGTGCTTCTTGCTAAAGAATTATTTTTAACTGAGTCATGATATACATTTCCTTCTCAGAAATAGTTTTGTGGGATTGGGGTTGAGGAGGCTGAAAATAGATGGATCAGATACTGACTAACAAAGGCACATAGCATAAGGACAAAGATGTGTAGCATTTAGAGCAGTGATTTAGGGATCCTGGATTTCTGTTGACATTTTTACCTTGAGAAAGTCAGCCTTTTCATTTTCATGAATCTTAACAGAGGCAGAATGGGCTCTCAACTATTCCAATTTAAACTAAGCTCCCATTTTCCTACTGGAAAGTACTATTAACTTTCCCCTGAGATAGATAGATTATATAAGAGCTAGATAAATAAGACTCCATTTAGAGAACATTAAGGGTGCATACAATGAACACAAAAATCAATGTGAGCCCCTTTGACAGCTGAAATTAGATGTCTCATAATGTTTCACCAACTTCATAAAGCATTGTATATTTTCAAGCTACCCTACATTCCTCTGTGCTCCTTTATCTTCATTTGCCTCTCTCGTTAAGAACACAATATTGCCCTTTTGCTAATATTTCATGGGCTTAGGGACTTACTTTTAAGACCAGGCCACAAAGCCATGAATTGGTGGCATAGACAGTGCTAACAGCAAATTAACCTGAAAAAAATATGTGCCTTGGTGTTATTCAGAAACAAATTATGGATGATAATTTTTGTTTTGAGGTTTGGACTTCTTTTCCTTTTATGACACATGGCATTTAGGCAAAAGTGAACAAAAGCTGTAGAGAGTAGCCTGGAAGAATGAGTTCCTTATGATTTTGCAGTATCAGTGACATTCTTATGCACAAAGATATGGAAGTGAAATGTGAAGCACAGGTTTTAAACTAGGCGAAAGATGAAAAACTATTTAGCTCAAGATCATGTTTCTACTAGAAAACTACTAGAGTAAATTCATTTCTACTAGAAAACTACTAGAGTAAATTCATTTACTAAACAGATAAAGAAACATGCTACTTAATACTGTATCTTAACTATTATTTGTGCCTTGCTAAGCCTTCCATACTTTGCCTTAAAAGAATGCCGTATTTTTAAGGAAAAAGAATTGATAAGAAAATGATTCATTTCAGGCACTATCTATTCTATCTTAAAAACAATATGATCTAAAACTGACTTTGAGGCTCTATCCTGGTCATTCATTTAAAATTCAGTCTGTCACCCACAGCACAGCTTCTTCGCCTCAACTTGTTCTACTTTTTCCTTTTTGTACATTCCAACATAATTATACATTTTTAGTGTGTGTTTATTATGTGTTACAGATATTTTCTTATTAAATTATAGAACTGTGAAGGCCAAGTTCCTTGATTGTTTTATTCATTGGTATATCCCAGGAATGCAGAGTAATACTTAATAGAACAAATTTGGTGAATACTATGGCTTGAATTGGGTTTATCCCTCCAAACTCAGGCAGAACTTTAATCTCCAGAGTCATATATTAATGGTTTTAAGAGGATGGGAAATTAATCTGACTGTGGTGTTTAGGGTAGAGCTCCCACAATTGAATCCTGGTAGCTTTATAAACAATGGGAAAGAGACACCCAGATTTAGACATGTGCACTCCCTATCTCTTGCCATATAATGCTCTGTGCCACCCTGGGACTCTGCCAGCAAGAAGACCACATCTCCAGATGGCCTTGGGTCTCCAGAAGTATAAGCCAAAATAAGTATCTTCTTTATGCAGTATACTGTCTTAACTTTTTCTTTGTAGTAATGAAAAATAGATTAATACAGTGAGGTAACGGGTAAATGAATGCATAGTAACATAATACATATTAATCAGGATCTGTTTTCCTGCCATATAGAAATGAGCCCACTGGCAACTGACTTTGTTTACAGTATTACCTCTGACATTTAATCTCTATATTCACTATCTGGCTATAATTCACTTTCTACATTCATTTTACATACATAAATTCTATAATTTGTAAAATACTGGATTTTCTCTCAGTCTCAAGGATATTAAGCAATTAAGCCAGAAGCAGCTTTAGGACTATATAGCACTAGAGGTATTCTTCCTTGTTGCAATGTAATGAATAAACACTACCATTGTCTATTGCCCACAATTCTCCATGATTTCAAAAGGACCACAATAAAAGGAGAAAAAGAAAAAAAAGGAGTAGTAAACTAAATTATCATGTATTAGTTTAATGGCCCTACAAAATTAAATGTTAAAATACAGAAAAAATTCATGTAAAATGCATCCTCATCTCTGGAGTTAGCCTCTGTCTCATTGCTACACTTTTGAACCTCAGTAGAGAGGAATGGCATATTTCCATTTAGTAAATGATTCTCCATGACATTTCAATGCATTGTCAAATTCATAATCTCTGCTCTTGAACTGTTGCTAGAGTACAGATGCCTTTCCTTTGGTGGTTGCACCTCTGCGAGTGGTTAAAAAAGGAAGGGTGAGCTTCCTGCACAAAGCACACTATTCACTGAAGAAGGTTATTTTCGTGCTAAATCATCTGCACAAAAACATATGGTAGGAAAAAAATAGATACTAGCCAATATACAGCATCTCCAGAGGACCCAACCTACTTTAAGATGCTTGATGATTTGTGTGCTGTTTGACTATGTGCCTTCTTTACATGGCTCATTGAATATATGTACAATTTCTAGGTATTATACAATGCCAGCTGCTGACCAGTCAATGCCCTCACTACAGAAACTGTATAAATCCCTCTCAGTCTATCATAATAGAAGTCATAGGCTGAATTGTATCCCACCACCCCAAGCCTCAAATTCCTATGTTGAAGACCTAAACCCCATACTTAAGAATGTGACTCAATTTGGAGACTGAGTCTTTAAGAAAAAAATAAAATTAAAATGAGGTCATTGTGGTGGGCCCTAATCCAATATCACTGATGTCCTTGCAAAAGGAAATTTAATCATAGAGACATACTAACACAAGACCATGTAAAGACAAAGAAAAAGCCATCCATTTTAAGCCAAAGATGTGGGTGGGGGACCTGGAGCAGATCTACCTCTCACTGCCTTCAGAAGGAACTAACCCTGTTGACACCTTGACTTTGGACCTCTAGAACTGTGAGAAAATATTCCTGGTATTTAAGCTACTCTCCTTCCCCACACCCAGTCTGTGGTACTTTATTACAGTTGCCCCAGCAAACTAGTGTTGTGCTGTTGTTAAGTGCCATGGACCCTGGTCCAACTCATAATGACCTTATCTACAACAGAATGAAACACTACCCAACACTGTGTCATGTCCACCACTGTCAGTGCATCTCTGCTATCCATAGGCAATTCGATGGTGTATTGTTTCAGGAGTGGGCTGCCAGGTCCTTCTCCCAAACCTACAGGACCCAGTATTCCCAGGCAGTCTCCCATTCAAGGACTAACCAGACTCTACCCTGCTTAGCATTCAAGGTCAGATGGGATCAGACACCAGGATGATATGGCTGTAGACAGCAAACTAATATAATATTTAAAATCCAGAAACTGCCTTTTCTTGAATTGAGGATAACCAGTAAACCGATAAAGATGAGGGGATTTCTGCTTTTATAAAAATGGTAGTAACCAGAGAGCATTACCTTTCTGGGAAAAAAATCATTTATAGATAAAGAAAAACATGATATTAAATAAAAATGAATTTTAGGGAAATAATAGTCATAATTACAACATAATTAATGTTTGTAATATAATTTTGTCAACACTTTTATTTAATATTAACAACCCTGTGAAATAGGACTGTAGAATTCAAATGCACCTGTACTTTGAACCCAGATCCTTTCATTTTAAATCCTCATTTATCACAATGTCACTTCTGTGCCTTGATTTTATTTCGATTTAATTTATTTGTGCTAATTCTGTTTGGTGAAGAAAATGTTGTCTTTTTTAAACTTAGGTAAAAACCACATTACTTACAAACAATGGAAATATTGGCAATGGATAGTATATTTTTTAAATAAGTTGAAATTATTAGTCTTACATTGAGACTTTAGCTCTTCAAAACTCTAAAATCATTCAGCCTTGTGGGCTTGTAACCTGTCTTGTAAAATCAAATGGCAAAATATATTATTTGCTATTTTGCAGTACCCAAGATTACAATACAGAAATATCTCAATTATTTAAACAGAACCTAGTTACTTCCAGTTTGATCATTACCTGTTGTTATGGAGTCACAACTGGTTCATTTCAATTTGTATTATTTCCTAATTGTGGTATGACAATCCATCTTTAGGATGAGAAAAACATAAACTTTTTAACATGATATAGCCAATTAGTTAGTAGAGTTTATTTACAAGTCAGAAAAATGGAGATATATTTTTAAAATATTTTTGGCTGCAAACATTGGAATAAATAGTACTTTGTATTGATATGTCACATTTATTACTTTCTACTTTCACTAGAGCTTTGTATGTATGGTAGTCCCACTCCTTATTTGCAGTTTCCTTCTCTGCAATTTTGGTTGTTTATGTTAGGTGCTGTCAAGTCAGTATCAGACCCATAGTGACCCTAAGTACAATAGGTAAAACAGTACTATTACTGCTTCCCTGTTATTCATAGGGTTTTCAGTGGCTGCTTGTTCTTTTGGGGGAAGTAGTTTGCTGGGTCCTTCTTCCAACCCTACAGCACCTGGTGTTCCTAGGCAGTCTCCTTTCCAAGTACTAACCAGGCCTGACCCTGCTTAGCTAACGAGATCTGACACAATTGGATGCCACAGTGGTACAGCTGCAGTTTTGGTTACCCATGGTCAATTATAGTCTGAAAATAGTAAATAGAAAATTATAGAAATAATTAATAAATTCTAGATTATATGCATTTCTGAGTAATATGATAAAATCTCATATCATCCTGCTCCATCCCACCTGGCATATGAATCATTCATCTATCCAGAGTATCCACATAATATAAACTACCCATCAACTGGTAACTTAGTAGTCATGAGATCAACTGTTGTAGTATTGCAGTGTTTGTGTTCAATTAATTTTTATTTTACTTAACAACATACCCAAAGCACAAGAGTAGTGAAGCAAAAGAGGGTCCAGGACATAAAACATGGAAAAACTTTAATTCTGATAGTAAAACAGCAATGCTGTAGAGCATGTAAAAAAATAGTATGTATAGGCTTTGGTACAATCCACAGTTCCAGGAATTCATTGGGAGTCTTGGAACATATCCCCTAAAGAGGGAATTACTGTACATGCTTTATCTTCTACTGTTAATTTCTTGAAATCAGGGGTTTTTGTCTGATGATTCATCTTTGTAAACTCTATCTTACTTGTAATAGTTACTCAGCAAATAATTAATCCATAAGTGAATAAGTTAATAAAATAGCTTTCTACTTATCATATATACTAAATATATGAATTGAGAATAGCCCACTAAAATTATTTCCTATCAAAAAAAAGTATTTTCATTTCACTCATATTTTTAGAAAATGAAATACTAAAAACATATGGTCCTCTTTTTATATGTGCTAGATTTTTATATTAATTTATGAATGGTATTTATCAAATTTCAAAGGCATAAAAGTATTTTCTTTCTTAAAATTTCTGCACTTAGTCTGGCTTCAGAAAGTGAAGTCCATTATTCTAGCTTATTTGTGCCATCACCTTGGCACACTGGACTCCCTGGGATATGTGGAAAGTACCATTCTCTCCTGCTGTTTCAATTAACGCTGTAGAACACTCATTATCTTCAGTAGAAACTATTTTGAAACCATAGCACCCTTTAGCTGGAAATGTGGAGTTTTTTTGACTGTTCAGAGGTAAAAGGCTCAGGGTTTTTATTAAGGGACTCACATGGGGATGAAAATTACAAGTGGAGGATGAGCTCAGCCAAGACATTCAGAGAAAGTGATCACCAACTCCCTCCTGCTGTTTAGCAAAATAACCAAGTCCATATATTAGGGCATAGCTGAGGTTAAAATGCTAAAACCATACTTTGTCAGCTCTCCAAATGACAGAGGCTTTCCTTCTGAAATCATCCATTTTAGCTGGGGGAACAAGACCTTTCTTGCTCTGCCCATCATTGAGCTGAGAAAGTAAAAACAGTTCTTTAATCTTACTCATTTGATTGTGCGGCTCCAGCCCCTTTTCTGTTGAAAGCCTGTGCTGCCATGCTGTACATTGGCACAAAAAGACAGGAGGAAATTATTTGTGCCTCCAAAGATCTCCATACATGAGAAACCTGGGGAAGATGTTAATTCCATCAGTACCTAATTCTTTTATAGGACTATACAGAAAAAGACACAAATCAATATGAATAAGTTTTGTCAAGCCAAAAATATTTCTTTTTTTTGGCTTTGGGTATATTATAATGAGAAAGACACATGGGATAAAATAAGGATCCTCAGCTCACACAAATTGGCCTTATTTTTAGGCAGGTACCCCACGTGAATTTGAAAACACATGCCATTTACTGAAAGGTGACCTTATTAGGAAAATTAGCAACTACATGCTGTAAAGGCATGAAATGTATGATAAAATGGTTCTAAAAATACCACAGTACAGTCCTCACATTTTCAAGCAAAGACTACTTGATTAATGCAGGTGAAATCAAGGTTTATCAAAATCTCATCTTTTTTTTAGCAAACCATTATTTTAATATAGAGACTTGTAGGAATTCTTATTGAAATATTTTATTTCCTATAAAAAGTTTGAGTTTTGGTTTTGTTCCCACCTTCCTTTCTTTTTTAATTTTTTAAATGCGTCCTACAATGTCATTCCATTACTGGAAATGCAGCATTTTGATAAATGGATAAAGATAATGTGTAGCAACTCACTGGGAGAAGGAAGTCAATTTCTAGAACCATTGTGTGATAACTTTAATCTCTTCTAATATCCTTTCCATTACAATGTTCTTTATGATCAATACATAAAATTTCTCAATGTTCTTGAGATTGATTGGTTTCATTACAGGCCAAAAAATTTGTTCTAAGTTTATTGAGTACTATCCCTAATACAATTATTGGTATCTTTTTCTTTTTCCTTCTCACCCCCACCCCCACTTTCTCTATTCACAAAAACTCCTATGTAGAAAGAACAAAAACTATAAAAATGATGATTAAGAACTATACCATGCATTTGCCAAATGTTGACCCCTGTAAAGCAGAGATGCAAAGTTGAGTTTCTGTCTATACCTGAACTAAGAATGCTTATATAATTAATTGAAAGGTCAATGCCTAAGTTCTGGCAACTATACAACATCAAATAATCAGTGTGCACTGTCAAAACCAATTATTAACTGGTTATGTTTCTGCAGACCTCTTTTGTAATGAAATAAAAACTTCAAACCTTTGTCCTTCTATATGGTATTTTCTGAGGTTAGACCAGCAAAGACTTCCCACTGACAAGATGTTTCTTCTTAATATTCTATAACAGGATACTTCTCAGAAAAAAATTCCCTTGAAATATTCATCTATTACTAACAAAGAAGATTGGAGCAGATCAGGGAGCTAGAGTTTGGGAGGAAAAGAAAGGCTAGTGATTTGATTAGGATGTCAGGGTAGCCAGTTCTGAGACAAAAGTTATTTCACAAAAATGGCACTTTAATGAACTAAAAGTAAAAAGAAGAAAACAATGATGGATTCTGTAGTTAATATTAGTGGGAGTTTTATTACTTTGAAGAAAAGGTGAACTAACTCTATGAGATATCCTCTGATGTCTTTTTTTGACTTGAATTATTTTAGGAAATTTTACGCAGGAGTAGGCTCAAATACTGAATTAGGTATTAAAGGGGATCACTGTGTCTTCTTCTGAAATAAAGGGAAACATTTTAATTCTTGAATTCTAGTTTCAGTATCATTTATTCCAGAGTGCTTATTTTAAGCCTGAAATATATAATAATATAGGTGTGCACATGCTTGGAGTATTTGATATGTATTCCTGGCTTACAAACAGGGTGTTGCCTGGAATCACTCAGTGATCCCAAAAATATATATTCAGTTTTTATAGGATAAAGCAATATATACAGTTGAGGAAGATGTGGTCCTTGATCTAAGGAACTTATATTCTACAAGAATAGTTGTAAACTGGGCATGGTGGCACACACCTGTAATTCCAGTGACTTGAGAGGCAGAGGCAGGAGGATCACCAGTTCGAGACCAGAGGCAGTCTGCATAATTTAGTGAGACCCTGTCTCAAAAAAATAAAAGGAAAAAAAATGGGTTGGGTGTACAGCTCAGTGGTACAGCACTTACAAAGCATGAAATCGCAAGGCCCTGGGTTCAACCCCCAGCAACTCAAAAAAGAAAAAAGAGAATATAAGGTACACATATATCCTTTTTATTAAACAAAATATATTCAAAATTTCTAGGGATTACAAAGGGCTATGAGATTGAGTAGAGTTTAAAAAATAGTAATTCTGTATGGAAAATTTATCATGTGGACAAAAAATAGATGAAAGGGATTTTAGGAGTTAAATCAGAATGAATAACACTAATAAAAATCTAGAGGAGAAGGTGGATATAGTGCTTGAGAGTGAATAATTCCATCTAACTAGAGAATGGAGTATGAGAAAATGAAGATAGAAAAGGAACTCCAGTAAGAATTACCCATGTCCTTGAGTGCCAACCTAAAGTAGTTAGACTTTAATCCACAAGCAATGAAGAGGAATGAAAATCACTGTACTTTATGTGTATTGTACACCTTCTAAAGCCAGTTCTTTACACATACTATATCATTTAATTTTCATATCAGCTTAATAAAGAAGGAAATTTACATATAGGAATGTGTAAAAGTGTTTCAAGCAGATCTTGTTCCAAAGCTTTTTCCTCTACATAATCTCTTTGTAGTCATGAATAACTTTGAAAATCCATGAAAGCTATAAACCTTCTTTCCAAAAAAAATACATATGTGCACACATACACAAAGTTTTTCTTACATTTTCAGAGTATTCATTAATTCTGTTACATTTCCTGTTAAGAACTCCTGCTCTACCCAATGATGCCTCAAAGTGAGATAATCTTTTTAATCTGGTAATATTTAAGAATGGAAATAAAAATATCAGAGTACGTTAAAAGGTAAATTGTTCAATAGGGCCCATTGGTGAGCTCTGATCTGCATAAAAGGCTTTCAGTTTCTACTGGGTGCTAGGTTTCACCATGGCTGGCCTGGCACTAAACTCTAAGACAAAGCTAGCTTTCTTGCCCTGATCCCCAGGGGGTATAGTTTTGCTCCCCATTTTGATACCTGAGGTTAGAGGAAAGTTGGTGGAGCCTGTAGGCCTGTGGCCTAATGCAGTTCTAGTGGTCCTGGGGGTAAGTCATGAGGTTTTGTTCAACACTGGATTTCCCTATGTTGGACCTGGTACTGGGTTTCAATTCTTAAGGCTTGGACTTAGTTTTCTCTCCTTCCCAGAAGAGAGAGAAGTCTCTCACCATACTGGGGTGCTCTGAGGTCGGGGAGAGGTGACAGAGGCAACTCTTCTTCCTGCCTTCTTCAATAAGGCCTTTGGTTTTGTTAGACTAAAGGCAGTCTCTGTGGTCTCTCACTTCATTTCCTTCCCTCTTATGAAGTTAGTACTATATGCATATATCTTTTTAACTCAGTATGTTTGTGGGGAGACAACTGCCAGGAGGATTCAGCCAATGTCTTTCTCTGCCTCTGCGAGGTAGATATGATTATTCCACCTTAACAGACACAAAAAAATAAAGCTCAGAAATATGGAAGATTTTATCCAAGGTCATACAACTAGAATATTGCTACTTACTTTATGTCAAGTGCTTTATATGCACTAGCTTCTTATGAGCTAGGGAAGGATTTGAACCTCCAAAATCAGACTCCAGTGTTCATACTACAATATTCTCCATATATGTATTCAGTGAGACTTACTTTAATTGTCTGAATTTGATATTAAGTATTTAGATTAAAATAAATAACTATAACAGGAATATCCATCAGACAAAAATTCCCAAATCCCCATCATATAAAGACTGAGGGAAGCATTTACAAAATTTATTGGCCTTTACAATGGGAAATACATACTAATCCTCATGCATGAAGTCTTCCTCTTAGCCTCAACTGTAACATCTTATTTGACTTTCTTTATAAACAAAATGGCACAACATGATTCAACCCAAAACATTCAAGAGAGAAAAGTGCTTAGGCATTATGTTAGACACAAATTAGCCCACAGGTTAGATAGATGTAAACTGGTTTGACAATTTAAAAATCAGAGTAGCAGTCAGGTACCATGGCTCATGCGTATTATCCCAGCAACTCCAGAAGTTGAAACACAAGGATCATAAGCACAAGGTTAGAGGCAGCCTGTGTAAATTAGCAAGAACTTGTCTCAGAATAAAAAATAAAACTAAAAATGGGGCTGGGGCGGCAACTTGGTGGTAAGGCACTTGCCTATAGGCCCTGGGTTCAACTCTCCAGCATTATAAAATATAAACATTTATATACATATATCAACAAAAAATAAAAAATCAGAGTTGCATTTCATGCATGGTGAGATAAGCAATAGTTGTTCTAATGATTTAACTTCCACATCTAAACTTGAGGATAACAAGGCCCTACTTTGATAACCTTGGGTAGTTTGAAGAAAATAGTAATCTGTCCTTTCCACAACACTGTAGTGAAGCCAGAAAAAAGCATGAGAGTATATATGTCACACAGATGATTTAATAGAAATTTGAAAAATTTAAAGAAATAAAAAGGGCACCCTCTTCTTCATACTACACTGTGTATTTGCAAGTCTGTAATTATTTTCTCCTTTTATTTGTGAGCTCCTGAGAGTAGTGATTCGTGTTTCTTTTACATTGTTTTAAATCAGCAATCATATAAGCTATGCTCCATAAATATGTAATAAGATGAATAAGAACACAAACATTACAATAAGAAATGAAGCCCACAGTGAGTCAACTTCTCAATTCATATGTGCCCTTCAATTTTCTTTGGCTCTCATTCAAATCCTCAATACCTCTGAGTTTCTCCTGTCAGTAGCTCTTTCCATATACCTAAGGACTAACCATCACCTTCAACCTAGTGCTTACAGTGACGAATTTTTAACTAGCAATTATGAAACAGCAGCTATTAATAGTGCTGAATTTATGAAATTCAACCATGTTCCCTACTCATTTAAGTGTTAAAAATTATCACAGGAAATAAACTGATCAACAACTTTTATAACTTTTCCAATACTATGGAGACAAAGAAATAAGTGAAGACTTATGAGTCCAGAATTGGAGAGGGAGATTTCCAGGAAGGCACCCACAGACAACTTAGGACTAGAATATTAAAGCCAAAATATGTAAATTGACTTCTAATGAAGAAACACATTTACATGAAAATGTTTCTCCACATGGAAATATTGCTGTTGTTAAGTGTCATTGAGTAGAGTCCAACTCATAGAAATACTATGTATAAGAGAATAAAACACTCCCCGACACTGTGGCATGCCTGGCATGATGTCAGTATTTCTCTGCTCTTCATAGGTTTTTCAATGCCTACTTGTTTGGGGATTACTTTGGGAGTAGGCTGCCATATCCTTCTCCTGGATCTAACCCAGGGCCCCAGAGAGCACAGAGTAGCATTCTACCAACTGAGCTATACCCTAGCCTACAGATGCAAATGAATCCCTTCAGAATTTCCCAATGTTAGGCATGTTGTTATTGTTAGATGCTGTCCACCATGCCCAGCACTATGTCAGTGCTTGTCTACTATTTATAGGGTTTTTAATGGCTCATTGTATCGGGAGAGGGATGCCATGTCCTTCTCCCATTTTTGTGGTGCTAGGGATCAAACCCAGGGTCTCAGAGCATGTACAGCAGCACTCTACCAACTGAGCTAAACCCTAGCCCCATGTTGGAATTAAGAAATGCCCATAGAGGTATACAAATTCTTCATTGTGCTATTCACAATTATTAAATCAAATGTTTTTGGCCAAAGATAAGAAACCCCTGTAAAATTGTCTCATTTATTTTTCTTCAAATTAAATGTTATTAATAATCCATTTTTATCCAAAAAATATATTGGACTATATAAAAATTCTGTTGCAATGAAAATTATGCATAGCTCTTAGCTGATCCAACACAGAGGTGTGTCAATATTATATTTGGTAAATTGGCAAATAACATTTGTTCTTAACTTTAAGCCTTTTGGAGAATTGGGTAGATTCTGTCTTTTCCTTACTTATCTTTTTCCTATGGATTTATATTCTGTTATACAGATATTATATTCATATAGATATTATATACTCTTTTGTTATGAGTTAGGCCAAAATATGTAAATTGACTTCTAATGAAGAAACAAATTTATATGAAAACATTTGGGTAAATAAACATTGGGTAAAAAAATGTTAGGTAAATAAACATGCTTATTTCCTTTCAGTGAATGTACTTGAGGCAATTAGGCATCTAACAATATAAATGGTAAAAGGAATTGGTTTACAAAACTATAAAGCTTCAGCTACTTTTTAGTTGTTCTCTCTCCACCTGTTGTCAGATGCCGTCGAGTCATATTCGACTCATAGCGACCCTTATGGGGTTTTCAATGACTGACTGTTTCGGGATTGCCTCGGGAGTGGGTTGCTACCTCCTTCTCCCATTTTTGCCGTGCTGGGAATCGAACTCGGGACCTCAGAGACGCAGAGCCATGCTCTACCAACTGAGCTAAATCCCAGCCCTCACCTCCTGAGGGAGATATATATTGTCTGAGGTAGAGTATCTTACCGTACATACATATTTGGTACCTCCCCTTTAGAGCTCCTCCTGTGGAAGAATGCTACATTGCCAACTTGCTTAATAAATCTGGCCATGTGACTATTTCAGGCCATTGAAAGATGAGCAGGTTGTGTGTGTATCACTTTTGAGCCTAAGTTTCAAAAGTGAGTTCATGGTTTGCATGTTCTCTATTGCTTTGTCAACACAGTCATTGGAGTATTCCAGAGAGTGGCTACTTGGTCATTGTTTTGATTTGAATATGAAATGTTCCCCCAGGCTTATACATTGAAGGCTTGGTCCCGAACTACTGATGGTA
Organism: Pedetes capensis; assembly: GCA_007922755.1. Lineage (NCBI taxonomy): Eukaryota > Metazoa > Chordata > Mammalia > Rodentia > Pedetidae > Pedetes > Pedetes capensis. The sequence continues at coordinate 69,491 of VMDO01003048.1, forward strand.
CCATTTTGGAAGGTAGGAGGGACAAGAAAGTAGGGCCTAATTGGAAAAAGTGAGCTACTGAGGATGTGCCCTGGAAAAATACATGCTGATGCTGACTCCTTCCTGACACTCACACACATACTATCTCCATCTCTCTCTCCCTCCTCTCCCTCTTCACTTCCTGACCTTCATGACGTGATCCACACCCACACTTTCTGCCATAATGTTCTGCCTTATCACAATCCAGAAACACCAGAGTCACAAGACCATGGACTGAATCTCTAAAAACCTTGAATCAAAGTAAATCTTTCTTCCTTTAAGTTGTTTTTGTAAGATATTTGTCACAGTGACAAAATCCTGAGTAACACAATTGTGGATTCTAGAATAAAGAGAACATGGATTAAAGCTCCAGCTGCTTCACAATAGACATATAGCATGAAAAAGAAAGAAATGTGTTTGATTTTGTGTTTCAATAAGCTACTAAAATGTATAGTTTTTATTACCACAGTATTACCTGCTGTATCCTATCTGATATACCCTCTTTGATAGGCCTTGAAAATAGTAGATGCTTTGTTTAGAGTGAATGACTTGCCATTGTTTACACATCAAAAACTCTAAGAATTTGTTCAATAGGATTATTTATTATGAGGAATTAATTGTAAATAGTAAATAAATAATTGTTACTGTGGTCATGTAACAGGGCACAGAAATTTTTTGTTTTAAAAATTCCAGTTGTTTACTAGATTTTACCCAAAAAAAAATTTTATAAAATTTAATCCTTGACTCTTTAATAATGTGAGATATCACATTTTAGAATTTTTCACATACACAAGAGTGAGAAACATAATTGAGTACAATATTCCCTTATAACAACAGAAAGCACTGTTTCCTCATCCAATGAGGAAAAGGAAAATAAAAAGCAGGAAAAATGTAATCCTCAAGCTCTCACACACTCAAATACAGTCTTTCACAAACACACTCATGTACACTCAAAAACTCATACTCTAACACACTCATGCACACTCAGACCTCACAAAATCATGCACTGAAGCATACTCACTCTCAAAAACACACACACACTCACATAACCGCACACATGATTAAGTGAGTTTTATGTTAAAAGGATTTGACTCCATGTCGTAACATCAATAATATTAAATTCTCTCTCTCTCTTTTATTTTTATTTTTATTTTTTATTTCTTGGCTATACTGGGAAGTATAGCAAGGGTATTGCAAATGTTGAGCCACACCCTCAGCCCAGTTTTTACTTTTTAGTTAGACATACGGTTATGTAGGCTCCCTCTGGCCTCAGACTCACAATCTTCCTGTCTCCATCTCCCACATTGCTGGTCTGACAGATGTGTGTCACCACAGCCAGGTATGTTAACTTCTTAAACCTTACATATGCATAGATATGCAGCTTGGCTGAGAAATTATATTGGCATTAGCAGTTCTGAAAATGAGAGAAATTGACAGAGGGGGGAGGGAAGGAAGAAAGAAAGGAGAGAGAAAGGCAGAAATAGAGACACAGAAAGAAATCATAGCCACAGTAATAAGCAGACCAGCAGCCTCAGAAAGGAACTGACATGTTTTATTTTATCACTTTTCCTGTAAAAAGTGTTACAAAATAGTGCAGAATATACTTTCCGGGGACAATTTGGAATTAGAGAAGTCTTCGCTTACATTAAAATATACATAGACTTTCCAGCTTAACAGATTTCATAAAATGTCAGGTAATTATCAGCAAATTGGACCAGATTAAGAAAATTGAAAAATCAAGATTTTTCTCTGAGTGACCAAGTAGAGGGCTTAATTGCATACCATGTTTACAAAGATGGCATGTACCAACAGTATTCATATTCTATCTTTAGGTGGCAGATGGTCAGTCTCCTGGAATATGGGAAGATATTCTGTGATTTTAAGCACCTAAGATGCGCCTGAAATCTGTGTTTTCATATCTGTATTGATACAATGTCTTTGGTTGCAAGGTCTGTAATTTTGACTTACCTGTGAGAGATGATTTCTTCTTCTAGTCAGACTCATCTCTTCCAAACACAAGTCATCAACAGGAACAGCAAATGGAGGAAGAGTCTAATGCCAGGAATACATAAACATCTTGTCCTAGAAAAAGATATTTTTAGTGATTATTGTCTTAAGAAAGGAGGGAAAGATACTAAAATATTCTCTGAGTTTAATGAACCATTTTCTACTTTTTCTCTTTCCAGAAGAATAAAATATACATGAGTGAAAGATACAAAAGCAGTCAGGTATATCAATGCTGTTTCACTGTTGAGTGATTAGCCTTTAGAAATTCTTCAAAGGCAAATAGGGTAAAGGAAAATTTCTTGGTCCTTGTGAGAATTAGTTGGAATTACAATGATAATAAATGAGAAATGCATGCAAGAAAGAAATGTCTCCCTCAAATCCTAATAAAAGAGTGATATTAGAGCTGGGCATGGTGGCACATGCCTGGATTCCCAGAGACCTAAAAGAGAGAGGCAGGAGGATGACAAGTTCAAAGCCAGAGACAACTTGCATAACTTAGCGAGACCCTGACTCAGAATAAAATATTAAAATGGGCTGAGGGTACAGCCTAGTTGTAAAACACTTGCAAAGTATGTGTGAGGCCCTGGGTTCAGCAACTCAAGTACTTAAAAAAAAAAAAAGACTTTTAATGAAGGCAAACTAATATGTACTCAGGAAAGTGTTTTAATATGGCATTATTATTTACAATAATATATGAATTAAGAAGCCTATTTAATAAAACATCCCTGATCTCAGCCTAAGTATCAATCTTAGTTATTCAAGGGCTATAAAACCCTTGTAAAATCTTATGTCTAACTGCATCTTCTAGTGTGCTATCTTTAAGGCATTAGGACATGCTATTCCCAATCCCCAGCCATGAGTATGGAATCTGGAAAGGCTGACAGATGAAACTTTGAACTTGCAGTTTTCACCTCTGAGATGAACTTGATTGCCCTGGCCTTTAAATGTCATGAGCTGTGCAGGAAAGGTCAAGACTATGCTCTTAAAGATCTAGCAGCACCGAGATCCTCCCTTGCCAATGAAGAAAAAGCAAATATTTCATTTCTTTCAAAATCTAGAAAATTTACCTTCCTCAAATTAAACATCCTGGGCAAACACTTCTCTCATTTGTCCTTTAACTAAGAGAGAGCTATTGAACTTAGCAACTTTCTTAAAGGTAGCCTTTAATCTCCAAAATAGGTGTCTAAAACACATTCTCAAAGAGAAAAAAGTAAAACCTAGGATAAGAAGCCAACCCTGGAGTTGTAGAGCAGACACTGATTAACAGGAAGTGTGAAGATCTTATGTTCTGCAAGAAAGTGATGTTTTTGCCCCTGTTCATTTACAATATGGCTTCCTCTTATAAGAACTGCTTTAATGTTTAAAGTGGAAGAAGAAAAATAACATCTACCTCTGACAAACAGGAGTAATTAATATTCCTGTTTAACATTTATAGCTTTTTAAAAATAAATGTTCATGGAAGTAGAGATAATAAACAAATTATTTCTCTGGACTGACATAGTTCAAAAATATAATTAGAGTTACATACACAATTTAAAATTTTCTAAGTGTTCATGTAGAAAAAAATAAAAGGCAACATAAATTTTAATCATTTCATTTCAAATGATAACCAATATTAAAACAAATTTTTAATGCTTTGATTTCTACATTTGACTCGAATGAATGAAAATGAAACAAAAACAAAAGGTCTGTCCCTTTGTAGCAATAGCTGCATTTCATGATCATAACGGCCACATGTGCCTAGTGGCTCGGCTGAGAGACAGTACAGTTTCAGAACACTTCAAGGTCAAAGCACTCCCATGAAAGATGAGGAAAAGGAGCCCTAGCTGGGGTGGAAGAACTTCAGGCTACCTTCAGCTAGGGAGGAAGGCAGTCTCAACCAGAACCTTTTTACCTAAGTTCATATTGCTTTTCTTAAGTAAAGTTTGCTGAATTCAAATGTTCAAAGTCAAAATTTTATATCCTAAAGTAGAAACTTTCAAGGGTTTTCTCTACTTGTTATTAACATAGATTTATGAAGACTTATTCATTGATTCTGCTATAAAACTCAGAGGTTTCCAAAGAGGTCTCTTTATGACATATTCACCAAGTCTACCACCTGAAAAAGAGAAACAAACATGCACAGAAGTCATATTTTACTTTGTTATGTATGTTTACTCTGAAATCAGCATGAAGTCCAAATTGCCACAGATCCCCTGCCATGATTTTATATCTCATTCTACTTTGAGTACTAGATTAGTAGTTTGCCAAGGTTCTTGCGGCAGTGGAGGCCCCATTCCAGAAAGAAAGTGAATGTCATGCCACATCTAGATCCTTTTTTAAAGTGTCCTCCCAGACAACTTGCCACAGGCTGAGTCACTTCAGTTACAACTGTAACAGATGATGGATCTCCTTCACTGCAGGATCTTTCATCCATCATAAAGCACACCCTGCCCTCTGTAGAAATAATGCATCATTACACGGCTCATAGCCATAAGAGAGAAGACTCATATATACAGGAATGTGTTTTGTCACTATAAGAAAGGGATACATCAAACAAGCAAACAGAAACTTAGTATTTTCTTCAGATGTGAATATATTGTCCTTATGAAAGTCTTCTGTAGGATGTACACTCTTGTTGCTACCAACATACTTTGTTGCTACATAAAAGTGAGAGTCATCTTTTGCATTTTCAGACCTCATATCTCTTTCATTGAATTATCTTCTAATGTCCTGGACTGGACTGGGAACTGTCCCAGCACCTTGTCAACTCCTTTTATTTTTGTTATGAAGCAGGTTTTACCTGAAAGAGATACCCATTTGTTGCCAAACTTAATTAAGAAACATTGGATCTTTTAGAGCAGGAAAAGTGTGTGAGTTGCTAAATAGCCAAGAACATTTTCCATGTTTCTTTATGGTAGTGAAGCAACACTTTGTTTTTTTCCATCTAAGTAAACAGACAAAAGAGAATACTTCCACTCCCTGCTTTACCTTGTGCCAATTATTTGATCACCTTTATTCCCATTTAACAGGTAGAGAAATTGAGATAGTGAAAGAATTGTAGCTACTCAGTGCTACTAAATAGAAGACAGAGCAAGAAGTCATGAACTTTGTCAATTTCCGCCTTGCAGCTGAGGCACCACGGTTTTGAAAAAGAACAGATGGTAAGTGAAGGCAAGGACTAAAGACGGAGGCCTTCCTTTAGTAACTTGGAAAGCTGTGGAGTGCTATTCTGCATGCTAAATAGGATAGAAATTCCAGACACTGAAAGCAAGCCATACTGCATTATATGAAGTTATAAAAAATAGTTCTTTTTGGAAAGGGATGTCTATATTTAAAATATCCGCTAGTGTCCTATTTTTAACAAGTCCAATTCAACCAAGGTTTTTTTCCCTAGCAGGTAGTCTTCTCAGATCCATTTTAAAAGGGTTGCCCTAAGTAATAGGCTACAATTACACTTTTTGGATGAAATGTCTCTGGATTTCTTTTTCCACTCAGTTCTAGAGCAAATTAAGAAAAATCTATGCACAAATAAGTCTATCCCATTTGGTAGCCACTAGCCACATATGGATATAGCTTATGAAATATGACTAATTTCAATTTAGTTATGCTGAAAATTAAAATGCACATTTTGTAGTGAGTATAAAAATGTAAAATATTCAATTAATAATAATTATTAATATACCTTAAAATGATAGTGCCTGCAGCCATAAGGACCCTGCAACCCACTCATGAAAAAGAATCAGCCATTGAAACCTTATGAATAGCAGAGAAGCACTGACAGTATTGTTTCATCTGTTGTACATAGCATCACTATGAGTTGGACACTGACTTGACAGCACCTAACAACAAGATGATAACTGGAATGTAGCAGGCTTGAAAATATATATTTTTCAACATTACCTTTACCTGTTCTTGTTTTTGTTTTTTCACTTTTTGTAATGTGACTGAAATTCTATTATACATGCAAAAGGAGGTCAAGATATGTTAGGAACTTAAAACAGAAAAGATAACCTCAAATAAGAATTGCTGGAATGAAAGGTAGAGGTAAGGATATAGGATTGATTTCTTGTGTTCCAGAAAACACAAGAATGTTACTTTTTATTTTACAATTTTATCCCCAGGAATTAATGCCATCAAATTTTATTCCAAACATTCATATAGGTAATTTTTCATACATTTTTAAAAGAAAGAAATGATGAAATAGACTACAGATGGAAAAGAATTCACAGAAGTTAATTCATTTGCCTAGGTTTCAGTTGCTCTCTTCTTGAGCATTATGTAAATTAGCTGGCAAGGTGGAAAAGAAGCCTAAAGGTTGTACCTGGGTAGAAGTAAGTAACAGACAAAGGTTATCAATCACATCCACCAACCTATTTTATCTTTGCATTTTAGGCTCTGACTTCCTGAGGCATATAGTCAGTAAGGCAAACAGGCTTTAAGCAAATAATCAGACAAATAAATCCCTTTAAAATATGAAAAGCTAGGAATAAAAAAGAAGGCACAATAGAAGAGTGTGTCTTAAACTTAAACATATCCATGAGTAACTTGAGGATGTTATTAAAAGGCAGAACATGATTTAGTAGGGCCAGGTTTTTACCCTACATTCTGTTATTTCTTTCAATTTTCCAAGTGATGCCAACATTTTTAGACATTGCACATCACTAAAATGCAAGGTTCACAGTGGCAGATATTTGTGTCTCTGGTTCACTGTTGTATCCTAATTTCCTTGACAAATAATTGCTTGTTGTTATTAGGTGCTTTCAAGTCAGATCTGACTCACATCAACCCTATGTACAACAGAACAAAACACTACCCAACATGCACATGATCTTCTTATGTTGGAGCTCATTGTTGAAGCCAGTATGTTTCTTCTCATTTTGAGTCATGTCACATCAGCAAAAGGAGGTCAAAGGAGCTTTATACCATTCTCATCCTTAAGGTCAACTCTACTTTGAGGAGGCAGCTCTCCTCCAGTCATTTCTTAAATGCCTTCCAGCCAGGGGTTCATTTTCCAGCACTATATTTGATAGTGCTTCTCTGCCATTTATAGGGTTTTTCAATCGTAAATTGTTCTGGGAGAAGGCTACCAGGTCCTTCTCCCTAGTCTGTGTCAGTCTGGAAGCTCAGCTGAAACCTGTCCACCATGGGTGAGACAGCAGGTATCTGAAATACTGGTGGCATAACATTCAGCATCAGAGCAACACACAAGCCCCCACATGTCTGTCAGCTTGTTGCACTGTGGGAGCTTGTGTGTCATAGCAAACAATAGTCACTCAGTAAGTATCCCTTACATGAATATAAGTTTATCCTAGAGAAAACCACATTGAGAGACCTATCATTTAGACTAAAGAACCCAAAAATATCTCTGATAGAAAAATATTTTAACTGAACCTGGACCCAGATACTTCTTATCTTCTGATTGCTGTCATCACTGTAGTCCACTTTCCTTATTATTTACTCTCAATTATAAGAATGGGTTCTCAGAAAAGACATCAAAGACAGAGATTATAAATACTAGTCAAATATATTGTCTCTCCTATAACATTCCTGGAAACAGAATTTTTTCAAAGGAATGACTTTCTAATGGTGGAGTATCAGGACTAATGACAATCAAATAAGGACTAGTTGGTGTTTGCATCTTTTAATCACATCAAATAATAAAATATCTTATTACTAGTCTCTGCAGAAAACAAATGATATGGTCATTAGTAAGGATGTACCATATTTTTTTCTATAAATTAAGTCTTGCATTTATGATTAATACTATTTCCCCTTACACAGGAAATAATAAAATGATAGACTCTTAGAGTTGCAAAGGAACTAAAATATTATCTACTTCAACAACTTTCCTAAGGTAGGAGCTTTTTATTTTATACCCTGACTTTAAATGTTCATACAATCTGAGTTTCCTCATAAAACAATCAATTCCTTTGTTATCACCTGGTAAATGATACAAAGTTGTTTCTTTAATAATTTCTCACTTTCTTAAACTTTAATTTTCTGGTTCTAGTCCATCTATTTAACAAGAATTTTAATGATAGGATGGGCTATGATAGTGCAGTTTGCATGGACCCTGCTTATATCATCCTGTCCTCTGAAACCCATCAGAATAAGAAGTCTGATTTATGTTTCCAATGCCAGTGCTTCATAGTTTTAGAAGGCAGTTATTCTTAAATATGTGGAAATGGGCCATTAATCTTTATAAAAAGTTATTTCATTTGCTTACTCTGTCATAACTGCCATGTGCCAGTTGCTGACCCAAGCACTGCAGATATTGCTCAGCACAAGACAGATATGGTCTTTTCTCCTCATGAAAGCTGAGAAGTGCATGCATTGAATAAGTTAATATGACAGTGAGCATTAGGATAATGTGAGAAATGTCACTAGGAAATCTAGATGGTCAGAGACTAGGGTCCCAAACAAACTGATCTTTAAATGAAGCTTTAAGGATAGAGGTTGATCAGTGTAGGGAATAGCATACCCAAGTCAGGGAACAACAAGTACAGTGACCCCACTAGAGAACCAGAATATCACATATGGAACAAAGATGACTATGGCATAGTATGGGAAGGTAAAATGTTATGAAATGAAGCTGGAGAGGTAATCAGGAGCCAGGTTTTGAAGGGCTTCATAACTTAATTTGAATGTTATCTTACTAAGATGAGCCAAAAGACAAGAAGTTGAAGAGTTTTAAGTGAGATATCAATATAACTAGTCTTGAGTTCTATAATGACCACTCTGGCTTCAGTGTTCAAAGTAAAATAGAGGTGAACAAAGCTAGAGGCACAGAGAGTCACCAATGTCTCTTAGAATGTGGCATGCATATAAATCATCTGTGATCATATCAAAATGCAGACAATAAATATGTTTGGGTGGATAAGATTTCATATTTCTATCAAGCTCCCAACTGATGCCAATACGGGTAAGCTGAGGTCCTCCCTTTAAATGACCTGGAGAAATCTATGAAATAAGAAATGATGGAAACTGAGGGAAGTAATAGCAGTGAAGATGAAGAGATTGGATTCTGGTGACTTTAGAAAGTAGATTGAGTAGGCCTTCTTAAAAAATTGGTTGTAGGAGATAAGGAAAAGATGCCTCCCTCCCCAGGTTTCTGAATTAGCAAAGGAGGTGAGTGACAGTCTCAATTATTTTCAGTCTCTCATAAATATAAATTTTTTTCTCTAGTCTATTGCCCTTGGTCCATGAAATCCCAGCATTTATCCTATGACATATATAAGCTTACATGTATTGCCTGGATATGGTGTTTGGGCTCTTTAATGACAATCTAAGGACTGGCTTTCTGTAATAATAGCAATGGGCACATTCAATATCTGCATTCTTGCAGGCGTGCAGATCTATACTTCTACAGTGCACTGTGGAGTTCAATGGCCTGCACACCAATTGGGTCTCTTTGGGTTTCAGTAGCAGAAATGGGTAATTAGAGATGAAAAGGCTTATTTCCTAAAATTTTAATACTGGCATGTTGGTAGTACTGGAAATCACATTGTTACAATGAACTGACATGATTTTTAACAGCTAGGATTCTTTCTCCACTCCCACAGTACATTCCCATGACAATTTCTATTAGAAGAGGTAGTTTAAAGGTTTGATTTTGATTATTATAGATTTCTTAAAGTTTAGCATACATAGCAATTGCAGCCAGTCTTGCCAGAATTATTGAGGAAGTGTGTGTGGTGGGGGGGGTGGGGGATGTGAGATGTACTGAAACAATGAAACCTCATTTTGGGAGACAGTTCATTCTTGTCTGTAATATCATTGTCCGTTTCATGTTTTATGAACAAAGTGTTTATTTGTTGAAGTATTCAGGTGTAGGAATGATGAGATGGTCATAGGCTTGGTAGCTGACTTGGAGAGCTAAAATATCACTGGTTGCTAAGCTTTAAAAAGATGTTTGTTTATGGTATACATTCCATAGTTTTCCATCTGTTTAAATTGAAGCTGACAGAAATTCAAAGTCAATGGCTTCCTTATAAAGTAATCTTTTGTGATGTAATTACAGAATAAAATCTCTTGGCTAAAATAGGATTTTCTAGCCGAGAGATGATGTTAAAAACAAGTCAAGATTACCAATAAACAATCTGAGAACCTAGATGAGTGAAAGTCATTTTCTTAATTCTCCTTAATCCTGTCAGAAAATAACATCATTTAGATAAAACAAGCAATTCAAATAAGGCTTTAAGAACTGAGCAAGCCAAATGAGGAACAGTTGAAGTCCTAGGAAAAGACAGGCAGTTGTCTTGTAATGGAAAACATCATTGAGGTACCTGCTCAGTGTCCAATACCACTCTTGACAACTTCCCTGCTGACCAACCCCAATGAGTTCCAGGGGCAAATATAATTCCATTTCTTTTCCTCATAGGATTATAGATAGACCAAATTTTCCAGCCTCCCTTGAGTTGAGATGGGCCCTGTGTTGGAGCTGCAGCAATGGGATATGGGTGGTTATATTAGTCAGCCAATGCCTCACTGTGGCAGAGAAACCAGCTGAAACAAACTTATCAGGGGAGAGATTTGTTGGCGGTTTATGGTTAGAGCATCATTCCATAATGGTGGCAAGGCAGGTATGGCAGCAGCAGGCAGCAGGGCCTGGAGCAAACAACCTAAAAGTATGGCAGATCAAAAGCAGAGAGCACAACCGGAACTGAGGATCCCAGTAAAACCCTCCAAAAACACCTCCACCTGACCCCATGACACACTTTGCCATCTGCTATCTAGAATACACCTTCCAAAGTTCCACAGTCTCCCAGGACAGCACCACCACCTGCAGACCCAACATTCAAACACATGACTTTTAAGATCCAAACCATAACAGTGGATGTGATGAATGCCCCTTCCACTCCTGGCCATGAAATCCCTCTCAAGGTTTCCTCCACCTGCTTTTCCTCTTCGCTCATTGGCTGACCATTGAAGAATCCAATAAAGAACTCTGACATCGTAGAATAAGGAAAGGTACAAAAACTACTGGTTTTTATATTTTTGTTCTTATTTTATTTTATATTTTTGGTCATAACAACCAAGCCCACCATGAGTAATACAGTACCTAGATCCCTATCTGTGTTACATGATAGTAGGGCCCACATTAATTGTATCAAAGGTGAGAAATTCACTCTTGCTGGGCCACACTGCCATGCCCTAACTATAATAGTCCTCTGCTGTTGATCTCTTGTAAGACTCAGCTTCCCAGAGAGAGAAACCATGTCTATCTAGAGAGTTCCTAATGAGAGACAGAGTCCGAATTCGATGCAAACTCACAGGATTTATTGTCCCAACGCGACAGGGTCTACCAAGCCCTTTCGAATCGGAGACCCGGAAATGCAAAAGTGAGGGTCTTTTATACCCATACAGAAGCAGAAATAGCAGGTTAATTGGTTACATTTGTTGACCTTTAAACTCATTGGTTCAGGCAATAGTGTGGCGCACGCGCGAAGGGGGCCTTTAAACTAATTGGTTAATAGTGTAGTAATCTAAAACAGTCCCAGACTTTCCAAGTTGGGAGGGGCCGGGTCACTCTAGGGGCAGTGGAAATTTTGTACCTCATTCAATTTAGTCTGATCTATAAAATGGCTGCTGTACGGCTAAGCTGGGACCTTCACTCTGGAACTACAATATGTCAATTTATGACCTTGAAGCATGGATCACATTGAGATGAAAGTAGATAAAAAGAGATAGCAGAAGTGAATAATGAGCCAGAGTGCCTAGGGAAGAGATCCTGAGACTATAGAGATACTCTGAAATGAATTAAAACAGATAAGTTTCCTGAAAGTCTGCTATTTCTTGCCTTTCTATTCTTTCTTTCTCGTTGGAGACAGGGTCTTGATAAATTACACTGGCTGCCTCTGCCCTCAAACTCACAATCATCCTGCCTCCACCTCCCAAATTGCTGAGATTAAAGGTGTGCACTACTATACTTTGTACATGCTATTCTTTCCTCATTTAATAAATCTTAACTTTTAATTATAAGTTTTCTAGTTTTCTTTTCTTTTTTATTCTTTTTTTCTTTTTCTCCTCCCTCCCCCAGAAAGCTCCATTGAGTTTCTATGAGCTAGCCAACAATAAGAAACCTTTTAGCAGGTGACCATAACCTCTGTGATTTGAGAAGGTTTCTGCAACAGGGCTCAAATGAAAGCTTTTTGTTGTTCCATTTTTCCAGAGACTTATAATTAAGCTTATTCTAATGAAAATTCAAGATCCTCAATCATATTACTGTCTCTATTCAGTAATTCATGCTACTTTTCCACAAGCACATCAGGGAGGAAGAACCACCACCCATCTACACCACATTCTGCTTTATGTCAGATCACATTTCTTCAGAACTCAAGATCCATTTGGTAAAAGAAGACCTCTCTGGCTTCAATGGTGGGAAAAGGGAAGGAAAGTATTCAAATATTATGACTCAGTTTCAGCAGGAAGAGAGGAAGTAGGACAGAAACTAGGTAGCAGATGATAAAGAACAGATCAGAGGCAGATGGAAAGAGAAAATAAGGCAGAGAAAAGAAATAAGAGGAAAAAGAAAGGTGGAGGACTAGTGATGGGCACGTCGAAGAGCTAAATGAAAAACACAAATCTTGCTCAGTAAGACTCAAGATATTTAAGCCTTAAAACAAAATCTAGTTAGAAGATAAAGAAAATTTTCCTTATGTGTTTGGTCTGAGGTGTTCACAAAGTAGGGGAAATGGCTTCTGGATAAACAGAGCCACTTGGACCTGAACATGGTGGCACACACCTGTAATCCCAACACTCAGAGGCTGAGTTTGGAGGACTGAGAGTTGGAGGCCATCCTGGGCTACACAGAGAAATCCTGTTTCAAAACAAACAAATAAGCATAGCTACTTCCTGTGCAGAATTTTTAGACTGTGTCTGAGGGATATGTATAAGAGAGATGGAGTGGGAACCTGCATCCAGATAGGAAAGGAAAAATTTGCAGGCTACAAAGAAGGCTTTTTTTTTGGTAGATAAAGCAATTTTTAAATTGGATGGCAAGCCAACCAATCATTTTTAAGCAATGATCAATTTTAAGCAATGGTCAATTACTTCTATTGTTTTGAATTGTGTTTCCTCTCTCCTCCCTAATCTCCCTGTTTCTAGATCTTCCTACACCCTCTATATTTCTTTACCAGCCTAGTGCAATTGCTAATTAACATATATGTTTGACCACACATTTTCCTCCTCCATTATTCTATCTGCAACCATACTGAACTACTAGCTCTTACCCTAACACTAGATATGTTGTTAGGCTGAAGTGTCCTTTCTGTTCTCTTCCCTTGATAAATCATTGATAGTCTCTCAAGTGTAGCCTTAAAAGCTGTCTCTAGTTTTAGTTCCTTTCTTGGTCTTTCTCTTCTCTGGACCCCAGGATATTTTTCTTTATTATGTTAATGAGTTTGCTATATGCCAAGCACTTTACTCAATTAACTCATTCCCTTCAAAACAACTCTATGTGGTAAGAATTTTCATTATCATCTGCTTTATAAAGAAACTAGAAAAGTGATCTGCCCCAAAGTCATAGAAATATTGGGAGAAAGAGATAAGACTTTAATCCTACCCTGCTGACTCCAGAACTCACTCTTTTCTATGTTGCCTTTCCAACTCTTGTTGTCCATGGTTATTTGCAATTTATTTCCCCCCTACTGTATACAGGCATTACAGGTCAGTATACCTTATTTTTCTTTGGTTCCCAAGCAGTGGTTATGAATAACAATGCATATATACCTATTTGAATTTTCCTTATGTATACACATATATCCATGTGTATTTAAATTGGGTGGAAAGTAATAGTACTATGTCTGCAAAACTGTATTTAAAGAAGGACACAAGATTTCATGCTACAATCAAGTATTCATCTGGTTATCTATGGTACAGGTAGACAATTAAAAAGCAGTGGATCAAATAATCCAAATTCTAGATTTTAGGGTTTTTTTTTTAAGCATGTCTTTTTACTACCTCTGTAGTATGACTCCTTTTTCATACCAGGAGATGTGAAACTGGAAAAAAGACATCATTAGACCTGAATATAAAGGAATCTACAGAACATAAAACTGTGCCCACATTCTAAAACCTGTCAAAATGAAATCTTACTTATTTTCAAGTTGGTTCTTCATAGCCTTTTCAAGTTTTATTTTTCTATCTTCTAACACATTCATGTCATTACCAATGAGTATTATTTTAGTATAATAAATCAAAGTTGTGTGATACATAGTGAAAAATTAAAGCATTCACTGTAGTTTCTCTGGTCATCATCCAGACAACCAAATATTATTTTGGCCCAAAGGGTTCCCCTGGATTTTTATCATAAAACAGAAATGTGACCCCTTTCCTGGCTTCTTTTCATGCTTATGGTAGGAAGCTACTTTGTTGGTTCGTTTTTATGTGTCTCACAAGCAAATCTTAGTACCTTATTGGTGTCAGTAACTTGTAGTCTTTTAAATGAAGGTTATGGTAGATGCTGCCCATTTCACTTGAATCTTGTAAAAAGAATTTCTGAGCAGTTAATCCTCTTGCATTTACTAAATGTTTTCAAACTGATAAAATAATGTATGAAATTAAAATTAGAGGTTATTTCTTACCCCTAATCTTTTAAGTTATCAATATTTCATTAGATCCCTTTGTGTGATTCCTTTGCTGTTGTTGTTAGATGCCATTGAGTTGGGTGTGACTCATAGTGACTCTATGTACAACAGATGAAATACTGCCCAACACTGTACTATGTCCGTCACTATGTTAGCACTTCTCTGCTGTTTATAGGGGTTCCTATACTGATTGTTTCTTTTTTTTTTTTTTTTTTCCCTTTTTCTTTTCTTTTCTTTTTTTTTCTTGGTGGGGAGTGGGTGAGAGGGCAATGGGCTGCCAGGTTCCTCTCCCAAGCCTATAGCACCCAGTATTCCCCAGTGGTCTCCATCCAAGTACTAACAAGCACTGACTCTGCTTAGCTTCTGAAATCTGACAGAATTGGATGCCACACAGGTATGACTGCAGGCTCCTGTGATTCCTTTAATTGCTATTTATTGGACATAGTGCTGCACAAGTAAGCAGAAGTGGATCACTACTGTGTTCACTTCAATATGGGCTATTTGTCTCTGATTACTCCAGTCTTGTTGCATTAGAATGATAGCATATTTCCTCCAAAAGGAAGAAGCATGGCAATAAACGTGCCAGGGACAAGCTTGCCTTGCTTTTTCAAGAGCACCAGCCCAGACCATTCTAAACTTGGAATGCTGCACTGCCACCTGGGGGACAACATTCAAACTGCACCTGTACTGTTGAGCTGCATGGAGAGTGGGATTTCATCAGAGGAAATTGGGAGCAATGAGAATTTTTCTAACAAACAATATGAAGTCCTCTACCACACTTTGAGTTATTTCCTCAGAGCAAAAGGTATACATAGCAATCCATCTCTTTCTTTTAAAAGAGGGTTCTGTCATGGTGACATCACTTTCTTTTACTAATTATACTGTATTTTTAAGTCAGAATTTGAGTCTGAATAGCATTAGAGATCATTTAGTATAAGTCCCTCACTGCAGGGATGATGAAATGGAAAACCAAGTATTTCTACAGTTTTCCCTGTAAATATAGTTTATTAGTGGTACACCAAGAGATATGTCTCCTATCTTGCAACTGAGAGTCCTCTTTTCTGCAAAACTATGTTCCCATCAATATCATAAAGTAGATGCTTCCCAACTAAATAAACAACTGCTCACCTAGTCTCACAGGAGTAAAACATGTACAAGTGAGTAAGTGAAAACACTGATTTTCAGATTCTATTACATATATTCCCTTGGTAGAAGGCAAATAAATAAGATATTAAGGTGAAGAGTAAGTTGCATCAACTGACTTTTGTGCTCACTTTAGAGACTAGTGCACTTATTTTTTTAATTTTGATATTTAATCTCATAAAGTCCAGAAAGAAACTAGACAAAAGTTTTAGTCCAAATGAAGCCTAAAGTACATTAATATGACCTTTGCTTAATAAGATAAATAATCATAGGATTATAGGGGAAATAGGAATAAGCCTTACATTATCAAAAAAAAGTGGCATCATATGGCCAGGTGGTTTTATTTTTTTCTGCTAATTTTAGTATATTTGTTATAAGTAAGCAATAATAATATCACTCATTAATGCTATATTATTTCTACTCAAAATGGATTGGACAATTTATGGATGTGAACTAGAATTAAGGTGTCCTTATCTACACTAAGAGCCTGCAGCCATAGCTCTGTGGAATCCGATCCCGTCAGATCTCGGAAGCTAAGCAGGGTCAGGCCTGGTTAGTACCTGGATGGGAGACTGCCTGGGAGCACCAGAAGCTGTAGGCTTGGGAGAAGGACCTGGCAACCCTCTCCCAAAATTCAGTCTGCCATTGAAAACCCTATGAACAGCAGAGAAGCACTGACAATAATGTTTCCCCTGTTGTACAGAAGGTCGCTATGAGTCAGATACTGACTTGACGGCACCTAACAACAACAACATCTACACTAAAATTCAAAAGTCTCAACTTATGCTCTTTAATGGCTAGGATTCCCAAAGTTCTTATTCTTATGTAAGGAATAGTTGAGGCTTCTGTGGAGTCCTTCCATGACTTCCTAGTATCTGCTCAAGGATTTAGTCATAAAAGTTAGGACACCTTACTCCTCAGCCACACCTTTGATAGTATGCATGCTAGGATGCTCAAAGTGCTTTCAGTGTGGAATTATGGGCTATAAAAGTCTTTTCTAGGGGGGGATAACAGCATAATTACCACAGAGAGGCATTGAGTTCATGAGCACTTGATCCCCTGAAGTATCAGGAAAAAAAAAATGCTAAGGAGAAATGAATAGATTTCAGATTAAACTAATGTTAGTAGAGTTAACACAGTGAAAAGCCTATTTAAACTTTCTAAAATTGCAACTCAAAGCAAAAGTAAATAAAAACTATATACACACATGCATAACTCAGCTATCTGGTCATACACTATAACAAAGAGAAAAACAATAATAATTCAAAAAGGAATAAATTCATGTACCTCATCTTAAATTCCAAAGAGGAAGGCCAGGCCTAGAATGTTGACTTATATTCCTTCTATCTTGGAGTCCTACCTTCCTGTTCAGACTACTATTTTTTTTGCAAGATGGGTGTATCGCTTCTTATCATATTCCTTACATTCAATTAGTGGGAAAAAGAAAGAAGAAGACCTATTTCTCCATTTAAAGGGCATGCCACAGAAGTCATACATATTACTTCAGTTGCTATCTCACTGGCAGGACTTAATCATGCCATCACATCTAGTTGCAAAAGTTACTAGAAAAAACAAGCTGTGGCTTGGTGGCTTTGTTCTGAGTCAATATTCTATTATATGTATAAAGGTGTATTAGCTAGGATAATGCTAGCTGTGATTAAGAGAGAGTGAAAGAGAGATGGGGAGTGAGATCTTCCAAATGCAAAGTAGGTCAGACACAAGTGAGTTTATTTCTCATCTGTGCTTGGTATTCATTCAGAGACCCAGACTGATGTTGGCTCCACCACTTTCAATACACACCTTCAATTGCTATTGGTGAGAAAGGCAGTGTCCTCTCCCTTGCATTGATAGGGATGTGAGAAAAGAAGATTGAGAAGGTGCTCATGTTCCTTGTTAAACATACTGGCCAAAGAATGACAGATGTCATGGCTGCTGTCATGCACATGATCCCACCTAGAGGCAGGAAGAGCTAGAAACTGTAGTCGCTGGATGATGAGCATCCACTGCCCAGGATCAGCTCTGTGCTATCAATGGGATGAAGAATTTTAGGGAAAAGTTTTCTCTACAACAGAAAAGGATAGATACTGATGTCTTCTTTACTCTTTGGTATCCTTGCCCATTTAGGTCACATTTTTCTTCTCCTTCATGGTTGAAACACATTCTTGTTCTCATTCTCCAAAAGAGACAACCCCAAGTCTCATTTTTATCTGCATCCTGTTACAAGTCTGGCATCTCTAGATGATGTGCATTCCTATCCAGACTGGAAGTGGCTTGCCTGCAATTAATCTATAAATCAAAACCAGCTTATTGTCCTTGACTTCCCAACCTAATATACAGTGTGAATGAGAACCAGATAGAAATAAAAAATTCAATTCTCAATTCTGTTTTTCTGTTTTTTTTTTTTTTTTGCGGTACTGGGGGTTGAACCCAGGGCCTCGCGCCTGCATGCTTTGCAAGTGCTGGACCACTGAGCTTCGCCCCCAGCCTTTTTTTTTTTTTTTTTTCACTTTTTGAGACAGGGTCTCGCTAAATTATGCAGACTGCCTCTGGTCTCAAACTTACGATCCTTCCGCCTCCGCCTCCCGAGCCACTGGGATTACAGGCATGCACCACCACACCCAGCCAAAAATTCAATTCTGAAAAGAGAAGAATCGAACTTCCACAGCAGTAACTGGATGCACTGTCATGGCAGAGGACTGATTTCCTGTGTTAAGCCATCTGGCAGTTGCTGGTTTACTCTCTATGGTGTACCTCCTTGGTCATTATCCTATGAATGTCTGCCTTGGCTTTCAGGGAAGTTCTTGCACATTTATCATCATGGTGGTCACATATGATGTACACATTACAATGTATGACCAACTTACAAGCTTCAGAATGTTGTCAGACTATCTCCGATGGTTCAGGTTTAGGGAAACAAATTTTGCTTTAAAAGGTGAACTGTGAAAGACTTGAAAGCCTAGTCCCTGGTATCTTTGGCAACGCAGTATACTGAAAATTTTCAGTAGACTCATGGACTCTGATTCTAACAGTGTTGGCTGCAAGTAAATAAAAGCAAAGTTCTCCATTGTATGTTGCTTTTTAACCCTGAAACTCTGATCTTTCTGTTTACTTTCTTCTGTACCATGTCAATCACCCTCTTGCTCAATTTGACAGTGGGCACCTTAAGGAGAAATGAAACAATTGGATTCAGTAGGAAGGCAATATCCTTTATCTAATGTTTTCCAGGTAGGCTGGCTCCCATTGTCTGGTAGTCTTAATGGCTTGGCCCAGTCTTATCTCCTGCTAAGAGTGTTTCTTTATGTAGACTCATTTTATCATTGCCTCAGTTTGGAAACAGAAGCCTTTCATTTTCTGTTAGGACTGATTTCATTAAAGCCTTGAATTATAAGACTCTCCATCAATTTAGATCACTGGCCAAAGAAATAGAAAGCCTATCTTCCTAGAACTACATTCTTTTTCTTCTCTCTTTTAAAGAGACTGTTTCTCAGTTATTTAGATCTCTAGTAAGATTTTGCTACATAGCAAAGAAATAAAAGTAACAAATGCAAACAATAGGCAATAATTGCATAAAAATTTAAGATTTGATTGACAAAAGTATCTATATCCAAAATCTCTCCAAGGCAATCTTAGCAAATGTTTTGCCATAGTGTGCTGTCAACAGCTTTCCAGTCCAACATTTGCATCCTCATTCTCTGCTACCTCCTCACTAAGCCAGTATATTTGTATGTTTTGCTCCTATAGCCCCAACTCAATTCAACCATTGCCAAAGAGAACCCAAAATAACAAAAGCTTAAACAAGAAAGATGTCTATTTATCTCTTAATTAGAAGTCACCTAGATTTCAGAGGTGAGCTGGAAGCTCCATAATCATCAGGGTTCCAGGCTTATGGGATCACTTTGTCTTGCCATTTTGAACATGTGATTTCTATTTAATGGTGCAAGTGGTCACTCCCACTCTCACTGGCATACCTTCATTTCAGCTAACGTGGAAATCTGAAGGAGGAAGTCACTTTTCTTTCTCTGAAAACCACAACTCAAAAGTAGCATACATCCCTACTGTTCATATCCTTTTTCCCAAAAGGAAGTCAAATGGCTACACTGCTAGAGAGTGGGTGGGAAATAGAGTTAAAACGTAGTTGTTTATCATTTAATAAGAGTGATTTGGGGGGATCTAGTCTTCTTTTTCATTTGTTTGTGTGTGTGACTGAAAGAAATATTTAGTAACATGGAGCATACCCTAACTGCTTCTAATACATTCTAATATTCTGTATTCAGGTGTTCCAATAAAAATGCCCGTTGAACTCATCAAATTAATTTCTCTACTCATTAATACATCAGAACATCAGTTTAAAACATATGGGTCTAGAAGGCACATTTAAGACATTTTTCTGGCTTTTAATTGTGAAAAGACTACATTTAGGGATAATCACAGGTGTAGAATGATTTTTAAGAACAAAGCTCAAACCTACGCCTGGACAAAAGACTAAAG
Organism: Pedetes capensis; assembly: GCA_007922755.1. Lineage (NCBI taxonomy): Eukaryota > Metazoa > Chordata > Mammalia > Rodentia > Pedetidae > Pedetes > Pedetes capensis. Next base: position 89,716 of record VMDO01003048.1, read on the forward strand.
CAAAGCTACCCAAAGAGAAAAAAGGAAAAATAATTCTCTACTATCAACCTTTACCTGGAGCTAAATTGTTCATAATTAGAGATAAAAACCTTAAAGATGCAAGGACAGGCAGCATTACTATGGTAGGATAAATAAGGTTTAGTGGGTGTTATATCCTTCAGGGAAATGACAATTTACTAATTTTTCTACTCAAAATAAGCAATAATGTCCTTATTATTATGCTTCAAATTTTTAGCATCCCTCTGAGCTCACTGTTCCATCATTTTCAGACTGCCTTTATCCCTCACACGTAACTACGACTCAGAAAATTGGCTGTCTTTTCTTAGCACAGGACTGAGGGTGTTCTCCATATGGCTTCATAATAGAGGAACACCAAGGAGGATCTTTAAGGAACTAATTGTACCCCCCCCTTTTTTTAATTCTAGTTTTGGAATTATATGAAATCTTGAGGAAAACTAACTCTAATTGTTATTTGATAAATATTTCAACAGGGAATAAAGTTTTACATTTGTTCAAACAAAAATAAACCTTATAGATTTATTTTTAAAATGTGGTTGAGGTACTGTTTTAAATCTTCAGAAAGGTATAGCAGTTGAACTTTGATGCTTCTGGGCTTTGACAATATGTAGCATTTAAACAAAATTCATACAAAATAGCGTACACCAGGAAAACTTTTACTTATAAAAGTATACAAACTGAAGATCTCATGTTTCCAAAGCAGAAAAAAAAAAGCCCAGTAAATCCACATCAAAGTAATAATATACTACTTTTCCTCTGTGACAAGCTAACAGAAAACCTCTGCTCCTTCCCCAGCAACCTCCTCTGTAATAAAAAATTTATCTAACATATTTGCTTTCCATTTTACTTTATCTCTACCACACTCTGTAATTGATGAACACTGGTCCAACCTTCCAGTATTTTCATACAAAACAGAATAATATCCAGAAACAGATTTTGCATTGAAGATTAGAAGATGCTACTTAATAAAGTACAGATTTCCTCCCAACACATACTAAAAGACAAAGGGCAATTCCAAACAGATGGCACTTAGATGATTATATTTCAGTTATATTTATTTTTTATGGTCACCCTTTCATTATTCCTACCCATCCAACATTTTGACCACCATATAGAGGAGTCAAGCTGACCTAACTGCACTGTTCAGCTCACAATCTGTATACTGACCCATATTAGTCCCATCTATAGATGTTAACTATTAGTTATAAATCCCCTCCCTCTTTATGTTATACTTGAAAACAGATTGATTGATCCTCAATCAATCCAAACAGTATGTGGCTCTAACGCAAACTTTTGTTCAAGACATCTGTTTTATTTGGAATTAATTTCCTTATTTAGGCATCTCTCTGCCACCTCTCTCCTCTATGCTTCCTTAAAATCTCATGTTTACCTAGAGTTTATATTTAACATATCCACTATAATTACTTGTTTTCCTATCTGCCTTTTCCTTTAGAACAGGGGTCTAGTACTCTCTATGGCCTATTAGGAACAGGGCTGCACAGTAGGAAGTGAGCAGCAGGCTAAGCTTCATCTGGATTTATAGCTGCTATCACTCACATTACTATCTGAGCTCTGCATCCTGTCAGATCAGCAGGCAGCAATAAATTGCCTTCTACAAAACCATTTCCTGGTGTCAAAAAGGTTGAGGACCACGTTGAATACCTAAAGGTTGAATACCTAAAGAATATGCCCACACCTTGTTTCCCCCAATATCTAGAACAGTACTATACATAATAATCCATTAATAAAGGCTTCCTTAATAAATTCATGAAGATAAGAACAGGAAATTTCTCATGTCTGCTAAAACACAGTGCTGTGCAGTGAGAAAAGGGGTGGAAGAGTTTGTGGGCTTAAAGAGAGAGGATGCTCAAAAAACTATGTTACAGGAGAGTCACCATTAAACATTCACATTTTGTAATTCTGACTCATGGGCAATGAAGTTGATTTGGATGCAGTTGTAACTATATTTATAAAATAAAGAAGTACTGATCTGGGTAAACATTTTCATTCTCTTAATTTGCAAAGATTGTGATTTTGCTAGAGCCAAGGAACAGACATCTTAAGTATCTGATTCTTATCCTAAAGAAAGTTTTATAATCAGACTTTCATAGTCTAGCAGCTGAAGAACCTGTGACAGATCACACTGAAGACACTGGTGACCTAGGTCAGTCTTCTAAGCCATCAAAAAACCTTTCAGAAAGAAACAAAATTGATCTCCCTGAAGCAGTGTGGAGAAGCCATCAGAACAGCTCTTTGTGTTCTGACAAAAATATAGTGTTGAGTATTGAATTTACAGTGTATATATATATATATATATATATATATATATATATATATATATGATGGAGGAAAATAATTGATGAGTGAATTTTTTGCAACTAAAACTCAGGGTTTTAAGTTTCATTCAACAGCTCCTAACTAGTATTTTTATACACTGCTTTCTTTTAGATGAGCTTTAATTCACAAGACCTAAGACTAGTAGCCTCCAGTCATACTACTGTGGCTTCCCATCCTGTCAGATCTTAGAAGCTAAGCAGAGTTGAGCTTGGTCAATACTTGGATGGGAGATTGCCTGGGAACACCAGGTGCTATAGGCTTGGGAGACGGACCAGGAAACCCACTCAAAAAAAAAAAAATCAAACAAAAACAAACAAACAAACAAAATCAGCCATTGAAAATCCTAGAATACCAGAGAAGCACTAATAATACTGTTTTGCCACTTGTGTGTATGGTGGCTATGAGTTGGACTTGACACCACGTAAGAAGACGACCTAAGAAATGGACACCAAAATAACATAAGCAATAGCAAAAGGCACTCAAATGGTTATCAGGTACACTTTGGTCTCACTTTCTTTGGAGAAGTTTTGAAAGCAAGATCTGTTTTCTTTTCAGCAGCTTTGCCCAAGGACTTCTCTTAGCCAGACTTATAAGTGGCCTCTATGTCACTCTTCTGTGTTCTTTCTAATGTCTGAGTTTTCTTTAGTATCACAGAGGGAAAAAAATGGAAAAAAAATAATAATTGAAACAAACAAAAACAATCACTGGAGAAAGAATATGGACCTTGAATTTATTCCTCAAAAGAAGCCTCAGGAATTGTCTTAGCTACAAAGCCACTGTCAATTCTTATGGTAGAAGTCATAAGAAAGTTAACACTTCACGTATCTAGCTACTTTGTCTTACACTTCGTATTTTCCTACACTATCCTACACTGTGGACACAAATGAAAGAAGAACAGATTGTAATGTACTGCTTTATGATCAATCAAACAGCAAGACAGAATCTGATTGCTTATTTATTCACTTGTTCAGAAACTGATCTTATTGAGAGATTATGTATATCTCAAAAGGTATCAGCTTCATTTTTCTTAGGTGCCATAGAATTGGATCCCACTCATAGAAACCCTATGCACAACAGAAAAACTCTATTCAACACTGTGCCATGCCCACAAACTTTTTATATTTGAGCCCATTTTTGTAAGCCCTATGTTTCTTCCCATTTTCAGTTGGGCTACATCAGCAAAAGTGGGTGAAAGGGGCATTACTCTATTCCTATTATTAAGGTAGACTCTACATTGACAAGACAGCTCTTCCCCAGTCATTTCTGGAATGACTTCCAGCCTGGGGGTTTATCTTCCAGCAGTATATATGACACTGCTTCATAGATATTCATAGAGTTTTCAATGGTTAATTGTTTCTGGAATGGGCTGCCAGGTCCTTCTCCTTAGTCTCTAGTCTGGAAGCTCAGCTGAAACCTGACCTCCCTGGGGGACCCTATTGGTATCTGAAATTACAGTGACATAGCTTTCAGCATTACAGTACAACAGAAGCCCCCATAGTACAACAAGCTGACAAAAACATGGGGGATGAGCCCTGTAGGCTATAGTTAATCAAGATAAGTTGTTTTCAGTCCACTGTGGGCAGACAGATATACAAAGCAAGAAATCAGTTTTTGAGTGTGTCTCAGCACATGGTAAAGGGCACAAAATGATTTTACCAGCCTGGCCAGTAAAGTTATCACAGTATAGGAAATGCATGGAGAAACAAAGAGGCACAGAAAAATAAGAGAAGGAGTTATTTTGTGTGTGTGTGTGTGTGTGTGTGTGTGTGTGTGTGTGTGTGTGTGTGTGTGTGTATGTGATTTAAGGAGTCTGACATGGAGTTAAAGTAAGAAATATGCCAAGTGTTGCTATCACAGAAGTCTTTGTTAAGGATACTTGGTGTTTGAATTTAATCTTGGAATCAGTAAAGACTGAGAATATTTTTAATGGGAGGTTATATAAAACTAATCAGGGAACTATTCCAATAGTCTAGAAATATGGTAAAAATGGCCTGAATGAATTAGAAATAATAAGAATGGATGTTGTTGTTGTTAGGTGCCCTCAGGTTTGGTGAAACTTATAGTGACCCTATATACAATAGAACAATACACTCCTTGACACTGGGCCAGGCAAAGAATCTTTTTTATGTTTAAACCCATTGTTGCAGCTACTGTGTCAATTCATCTAACTGAAGGACTTCCTCTTTTTCATTGACCCACCACTCTCCCAAATATCAAGTCCATCTCCAGGGATTTGTCCTTCCTGATAACATTTCCAAAATACGTAAGACACAGTCTAGCTATCCTTGCTTCCTAGAAGTATTCTGGTTACACTTCTTCTAGAACAGATCTATTGGTTCTTTTGGCAGTCCATGGTATATTCAATATTTGTTTCCAGTACCATAATTCAAAAGCATCAATTATTTTCCTATCTCTCTTATTCTATGTCCTGAATTCACAACCATATTATGCAACTGAAAATGGCTCCCATGGTATGAGTCAGACATATCTTTGTTTTCAATGTGACATCTTTATTTTTCAACACTTTAAAGAGATCTTTTGCAAAAGCTTTTCCCAGTGCAATGCATCTTTTGATTTCTTGACTGCTGTTTTCATGAGTGTTGATTGTAGAACAAAGTAAAGCAAAACCTTGGACAACCTCAATCTTTTCTCCACTTTTCATAAAGTTTCTTACTGAACCAGTTGTAAGATTTTTGTTTTCTTGATGTTGAGGTGCAATCCATATCGTAGGTTGCATTCTCTGATCTTTATCAGTAAATGTTTCAAATCCTCTTCAGTTTCAGCAAGCAAAGTTGTATTATCTGCATATGGAAGTTGTTAATGAGTCTTCTTCCAATCCTGATGCCATGTTCTTCTTCATAAACTCCAGTTTCTCAGATTATTTGTCTAGCATAGAGGTTGAAGAGGCATGGTAAAAAGATACAACCTTGATACATACCTGTCTTGGCATAAAATAAGGCTGTGTTTCGTTGTTCTGTTCAAACAACTGCCTTTTTGTCCATGTACAGGATCCTCTTCAGCACAATTAAGTGTTCTAATATTCCCATTCTTTGAATTATGTTATCCATAATTTCTTGTGATCCACAGAGTCAAATGCCTTTGCATAGTCAATAAAACAAAGATATGTTTCTGGTGTTCTCTGCTTTTGGCTAATTTCCATCTGACATCAGCAGTAATGTTTCTTGTTCCATAACCTCTTCTGATTCCAGCTTGATTTTCCAGCAGTTCCTTGTTTACATACCCCTGCATTAGCTTTTAAATAATCTTTATCAAAATATTACTTGTATGAGATACTAATGATATTGTTCAATAATTTCCACATTTGGTCCAATCCCCTTTTTGGGGAATAGGCACAAATATAGATCTCTTCCAGTCAGTTGGCCAATTAGCTCTTTTCCAAATCTCTTGAGATTCGGCTCAGTTGGTAGAGCCCTGTGCTGCAGTCTCTGAGGTCCCGAGTTCAATTCCCAGCACCGCAAAAAATGGGAGAAGGGCCTGGCAATCCACTCCCAAGGCAATCCCGAAACAGTCAGCCATTAAAAACCCTATGAGGGTCGCTATGAGTCAGATACTGACTCGAGGGCATCTAACAACAACAACAGTACTGCATCTGTTTGTTGAAAAACCTCAATTGATATTCCATCAATTCCTGGAGTCTTGTGTATCACGAATGCCTTCAAAGCATCTTCCACTTTTTCCTTCAGTACCATTGGTTCCTGATCATATGCAACCTGTTGAAATGGTTGAACATCCACCATTTTTTTGGTATTATGATTCTGTGCATTCCTTACGTCTTCTTTTGATGTTTCCTGCATTAATAATTTCCCTGTAGAATCCTTCACTGTTGCCACTTGAGGCTTGAATTTTTTCTTCATTTCGTTAAGCTAGAGTAAAACACAGTCTGTTCTCTCCTTTTGGTTTCTGTCTTCTGCTCTTTGCATATGTCAATATAAATGTTTGATTTTATCTTCTCAATATGTCCTTTGAAATATTACGTTTACTTAACTTCATTGTCTTCCTTTTACTTTAACTGTTCAATGTTCAAGGGAAAGTTTCAGTGTTTTTTTTTCCCTTTATTGATAAATGTTGGAGTACAGAGGGCACCTGCTATTTCTGTTCTGCAACTATTATATTGCTTTTGCATACACTGATCAATTTCCAATGTTTATGAAACTCTTTGATTAATATGTAGTAAAACTCATGCAATTATGGGTTACAGTCTCCTATTTTTCCCACGGATTCATAAAGTTGCAACATTTACATTGAGATTATCCTCTCCCTTTATCCTTATACATTATTTGCCCTCCTCTTCCCACATTCCACAAACTTCACTTCCCCCTACTAATCCTCCCCTTCTTTCTACTTTGTTTATATTTTCCATTCTTAATTACATCTGGTATTTCATTTTTATATATCTACATATAGATATTTTTTCCTTTAAATAAGGGTTTTTTGTTCCTTTAAATAAGCTTCAGCTCCCAAATATGAGTGAGGACATATGGTATTTCTGTTTTTGAGTTTGTGTCCTTTTGCTTAGATAATATTCTCCAGTTCCATCAATTTTAGTGCAAATGACATTATTTCATTCTTTTTTATTGTTGAGTAATATTCCATTGTGTATATGTACCACTTTTTTATTCTGTTGATAGACATCTTGATTGGTAGCATATCCTTGCAATTGTGAACAGTGTTACACTAAATATGGAGATACAGGTATTGTGACTCATCTCCCTTTGGTATATTCCCAGGGGTGGTATAGCTGTGTTGTATGGCAGTTCTTTTCTTAGTTTTCTGAGTTATCTTCATATTGATTTCCAAAGTGGTTGAACTGATTTCTATTTCCACCAGCAGTGTAAAAGAATTCCTTTATCTTTTCATTGTCACCAGTATTTGTTATTATTTGTTTCGTTGATTTTGGCCATTCTTACTGGAATTACAATCAAAAAGTTGTTTTGATTTGCCTTTCCATAATGGCTAGGGGTATTAACCACTTTTTTCATGATTTACTAGCCCTGCAAACTTCATTTGAGAACTGTCTGTTCATTTCCTTTGCCCATTCATGCATTGGTTATTTGTTGTCTTGAGATTTATTTTAAGTTATTTATGTATTCTAGAAATTAGTCCTCTGTCAAATGTGTAGGATGCAAAGATTTTCTCCCATTTTTAAGCTCATACAATCCCATTTTTAATGTCTTCCATTTTTAATTTCATCTCCCTTTTTAATTTCATGTCATCCCATTTGTTGATTCTTAATGTCATTCCCTGGGTGATTGGAGCCTTGTTAAGGAAATGCTTTCCTATGCCTATGTATTAGAGCATATTTCCTATCTTTTCTTCTAGTAGTTTTAAGGTTTTATGTTAGGTCTCTCATCCATTTCGAAGTGACTCTCATGTAAATTTGGAGATACGTGTTTATTTTCAATTTTCTGCAAATGGATATCCAGTTTTCCCAGCACCATTTGTTGAAAAGGCTATCTTTTCTCCATTGAACATTCTTAGTGCCTTTGTCAAAAATTAGGTGCTTTAGTTATGTGGGTGTATCTCTGGGTGTTCAATTCTGTTTAATTTATCTTGAAGCCTATTTCTATGCCAGTATCAAGCGTTTTTTTATTTGTTTTCTTTTGTTTTTTTACCATTGTCTTTAGTATGGTTTATTTATGTTCAAGCATATTTCTATGCCACTACCAAGTAGTTTTTTTTGTTTTGTTTTGTTTTCTTTTTTGTTTGTTTGTTTTTAACCATTGTCCTTTAGTACAGTTTAAAGTCACGTATTATGTTCCAACTTACATCATTTTTGCAGCTTAAGACTATTGGGCTATATATGGTCTTCTATGGTTCCATATGAATTTTACTATTATTTTTTATATTTCTTCAAAGTCTGTCATTGGGATTCTAATGGGGATTACATTAAACCTGTAAATTGCTTTTGGTAATATAGCCATTTTTACAATCTGAGCAGGGGAGGTCCTTCCATATTCTAATATCCTCTGAAAATTCTTTCTTCAATATTTTGAAGTTTCTTTTGACATGTAATTTGGTCTTTTCTTGTTCTTATTTTTTATTGCTTTCCTCATTAATGATGTCTTTGAGGTCATGCCAGAACTCATCTTCTCTTTGATCATTAGTGCCTAACACATGAAATCTGTTCTTGGGGTGGTCTCTGAATTCAGGAGGGAGATACTTAAGGTCATACCTTGGCCCTCACACACTTGTTCTAATTTTCTTTAGTTTTAGTTTGAACTTGCACATTAGCACTTGCTGGTCTTATTCACAATCTATTCTTGTCATTAAGGTCAAGTTTACTTTGAGGAGGCAACTCTTTCCCAGTCATCCTTTGAGTGTCTTCCAACCTAGAAGGCTTATTTTATGGCACTATATCTGACAGTGTTTCTCTCCTATTCATAGGGTTTTCAATGTTTTGGGAGTGGGTTGCCATGTCCTTCTCCCTAGATTGTCTTAGTTTGGAAGCTCAGCTGAATGCTGCCCCCCCATGGCTGACCTTGCTGTTAGCTCTAATACCAGTGGCAGAGTATTCTGCATCACAGCAACACACAAGCCCTCACAGTATAGCAAACTGACAGACAGTTGAGAGGAGAGTAGACAGAAAGTTTTAAAACCAAGATATGTTACTGAAAAAACATTTAAGGTCTAGCTTCGCACAAAACAAATGCAAGTCACTAGAAATATATTGGCTGTGTGTGTTGTATTTATTCTCTATGAGAAAACTAATTTTGGTAGAGTAGTTTGTTCAGGAAAGGTCCCTTAGAATTTAAAGAATGGATGTTGTTGTTAGGTGAATGAGAATCCTTTTATTTCTAGAAAGATGATAATAATCGAACTATAGCTTGAATCTTACATTTTGTAGGGCTTGAAATGACCCTTCTCTAAATTCACTCATTCATCCTTGCACGGTAAGGAATATAGGTCCATGGAGACATACAGGTCAGAGTTTCTATCACTCTTCTTCTGGATCATGCTCCTGCTGGACAGGATCCCCAAACTATCTCCCCATAACACCTCAGCATATTCCAGAGCTGGTGTGGATCTGTCCCTGAGTTGGCCATCCTAATGGCAGCAAGAGCCACTAATGTTCACCCTCCAAAGCTGGAGAGGTAAGGAAAGGGTAAACTTTTTCAGGGGCATAGACTGAGCCTGGGTGAGTGGATGCAATGTCCACATGCAAATGGAAACATCTCCTTTACTGTAGGAAGGACACAATAGTGGGCTTGAAGGAAGCCAGGTTGTAGGTAAGGGCCCTCTAGCTAAGGGTAGCTTTCTTGTATCACCATATGCTAGCACAGATATATTCAAAGTCTAGGAATTCTAAATATTGATCTTCCCTATTATTATGAAGGTTTAATATCAAGATTGAAAAAACACATTTCAATTTGTGATGATTAAATATGTACACATAGGATACTGCATGTTGCCATGGTGCTGAAAGCTATGCCACCAGTATTTCAGTTACCTACAGGGCTACCCATGGTAGACAGGTTTCAGCTGAGTTTCCAGATTAAGACAGACTAGGGAGAAAGGCCCAGCAGCCCACTGCTGAAACAATTAGTCATTGAAATCACTATGAATAGCAGAGAAGCATTGTCAAATATAGTGCTGGAAAATGAGCCCCCCAGGCTGGAAGACATTTAAGAATTGACTGGGGGAGAGTTGCCTCCTCCAAGTAGAGTACATATTAATGTTTGGAATGGAGGAAAGCCCCTGGGACCACTTTTTGCTGATGTGGTACAACTCAAAATGAGAAGAAACACAGTTGTTGCAACAATGGGCTCAAACATAAAAAGATTTTATACATGGCACACTGTTGGGTAGTATTTCTTCCTGTTGTACAAAGGTCACTATGAGTCAGATTAGACTCAATGGCATCCAAAACCAAACAAGCATATGTAGGCTTTTATTTGAACATTTGTCCTGAACCTTCCAATGATCAGGGATGAAACTTTATGGAAAACTGAATTTTCTTTAGAAAAACCTTTCCAAACAAAATTCTAACATTAGATAAAATTCAACAAGTACTTTTAATATCCAAAGCTGATTTCACAAGAAGGTATAGAATATTCCCAAAGTCACAAAAACACAGAGGTGGAACATGTAAAGGAGATTAAGAGACATGGTAGATATGATTGGAAATGCCTTTCAATTGAAAGACAACAACAAAAGAGTAGAAGCTAAATTTTTGAGGAAATAATATCTGAACACTTGTAGAATATGTTAGAACCAATAAGAGATAGGATTCTTTAGGTTCAGGGAACTCAACAAATCCAAAGCTGGATAAACAAAAACTAAGCCAAAGTTAAACTCATAAGAGTAGAAATTCAGAAACAAGAAAGGGAGAGGATTTTCAAAGTAATTACAGGGACAAGTTGTAATATGCACACAGGAATAGAAACAGGATTGACAAGAGGCTTCCCAAAGCAACCGAGGAAGCAAAAACACAGTAGAACAGACTCTTCAACCTTCTAAAAGAAAATAACTACCAATCCAGAGTGGAGTACATAAATAACCTATCATCCAAGAGAGAGGGCAAAATATGCCATGTTCATATAAATGTTCATATAAATGTTCAATGTTCATATAAATATCTAGAATAGAACATCGCAAAACTGCCTTATTTTGAGAAAAACTCAAATCCAGAAAGTAATATGTTAGAATCTAACATTGCATATTAAAACAAAATGACTTAAAAACATGGGTAAATTTAAACAAACATTGACAATAAAAATGACATTTGTTCTAATAACAGGGAAGTGTTACACATTGGATTGTGCCCTTCCAGCATTTATATGTTGAAATCCTGTCCTCTTGTTTCTCATTTGGAGACAGAGTCTTGATGGAAGTAATCAAGTTAAAGTGAAATCATTACAATGGGACCTAATTCCAAATGACTGGAATCTTTATAGAGAGTGGAAATTTGATAGGAATGCGGCTCAATGGTGAAGGGTTTGTCCAGCATTTATGAGGGTTAGGTCCCTGGGGCCACAAAAAAAAAAAAAAAAAAAGTGAAAATTTACAGAGAGAGAAATGTATAAAGGGAAGACCATGCAGACTATGGGGCTGGGATTTAGCTCAGTTGGTAGAGTGCTGCACTGTAGTCTCCGAGGTCCCGATTTTCATTCCCACCACCGCAAAAATGGGAGAAGTGCCTGGCAATCCACTCCCAAGGCAATCCTGAAACAGTCAGCCATTGAAAACCCTATGGGGGTCGCTATGAGTCAGATACCGACTCAAGGGCACCTAACAACAACAACAATGCAGACTATGTGTAAAACATAGAACATGTCCCTGTACTAGCTAATGAAAGAACGGAAGAGATCCTTTCTTCACAGAAAACAATTCTGGTGATACCATGATTTTTGACTCCTAGACTCCAAAACTGTGAGACAGTATAAATGTATTATTTAAGATATCAGGATTGTGGTTTTAAAAGGGGAGAAAAATAGGGAATTTCAGAATGAACAACCTGTAAGTCTGAAAAACTATAAAAAATTTTGTTGTTGTTGTTGTTGTTGTTATTGTTGTTAGGTGATGTCGAGTCAGTATCCAACTCATAGCGACCCTTATAGGGTTTTCAATGGCTGTTTCGGGATTGCCTTGGGAGTGGATTACCAGGTCCTTCTCCCATTTTTGCGGTGCTGGGAGGTGAACTCGGGACCTCAGAGACTGCAGTGCAGTGCTCTACCCACTGAGCTAAATCCCAGCCCCATAAAAAAATTTTAGGTCCTTTTATTGCCCAATTTTATTTTATTTATTTATTTATTTGTTTGTTTGTTTATTTATTTATTTATTTATTTATTTTGCGCTACTGGGGGTTGAACCTAAAGCCTCGCGCTTGCATGCTGTGCAAGTGCTAGACCACTGAGCTGCACCCTAGCCCATTTTTTTACTTTTTGAGACAGGGTCTCACTAAATTACGCAGACTGCCTCTGGTCTTGAAATTGCAATCCTCCTCCCTCTGCGTCCTGAGCTGCTGAGATTACAGGCTTGTGCCACTGTGCCCGGCTCTTGCTCAAAATTTTATAGAGATATTGACTAATATATTTTGAGTAAAGTATGGATATAAAATTATGACCAATAAATAAACAGGATATTTTTAAAATCTATAGAAGTAGAAAATAAAGTTTACATTTAAAACTTCAATTCAATAAAAATAACACAGAGCTAGATTTCATGAAACATAATTGTAACCCTAGCAGCTCAAGAGGCTGAGGCAGGAGGATTAAAAATTTAAGGCCAGAAGTAGCCTGCACAACTTAACAAATCCTTGTCTAAAAATAAATAAGTAAATAAATGAATAAATAAAAATTTCAGGGTACAGCTCAGTGGTAGAGGGATGGCTTAGTATGCATGAGGTCATGAGTTCAATCCACCCATACTGGAAAAAATAAGTTATGAGGATGTGCCTTTAAATATGGACAAAAAAGTAAGTACTCAGTGACATGATAGAAATAACTATAACTAATAACTGTTTATCAAAATTATAAATGAACCAAATTCAAGAGTTGAAAGAAAAAGATTAGATAATAAAGCTAGCTATAATTTACAAGAGATATATATAAAAAACATCTTGGGTTTTTAAATAAAAAATTTACTTTCCTTAATTAAAACACTGAGGGGTCTTAAAGACAGGAAACTATATACTTCTTTGATAGTACCTCTTCTGCCCTAAGAATAAGTAAATATTATACTGTTACAATAATTAGAAGTTACTTTTCAGGTAAATTTGATATTAATAAAATTATCCTTACAGTATTCATAAGGGGATAGAAAAATTGAAGAAAATTTAACTTAGGAACATCTACAACAAACAATGGGGCTGGGATTTAGCTCAGTTGGTAGAGCACTGCACTGTAGTCTCTGAGGTCCGGAGTTCAATTCCCAGCACCACAAAAATGGGAGAGGGTCCTGGCAATCCACTCGCAAGGCAATCCCGAAACAGTCAGCCATTGAAAACCCTACAAGGGTTGCTATGAGTCGGATACCAACTCCATGGCACCTAACAACAACAACAAACAATATATATAGATTCCCCTACGTTTGTTAGTTTGCCATGGCGTCATGATTGGAAGAAGACTCATTAACAACCTGTGTTATACAGAGACACAACTCTGTTTGTTGGAAGTGAAGAGGATTTGAAACATTTATTGATGAAGATCAAAGAATACAGCCTTCTCTATGGATTGAGCCTTGACATCAACAAAACAAAAATCCTTACAACTGGGTCAGTACACAACTTCATGATAAATAGAGAAAGATTAAGCTTATCCAAAATTTTGCTTTACTTGGTTCTACAGTCAACAACCGTGGAAGCAACAGTCAAGAAATAAAAAGATTCATTGCATTGGGAAAAGCTGTGGCAAAAGGCCTCTTCAAAGTGTTGAAAACTAAAGATGTCACATTTAAGATAAAGGTGCACCTGACTTATGCCATGGTATTTTCAGTTGTGTCATATGGTTGTGAAAGCTGGACATTGAATAAGGGAAACAAGAGAAGAATTGATGCTTTTGAATTTTGGTGTTAGAGACAAATATTGAATATACCATGGACTACCAAAAGAACTGACAGACTTGTCCTAGAACTGCAACCAGAGTGCTCCTTAGCAAGGATGGCTGGGCTGTGTCTTACATATTTTGGACATGTAGTCAGGAGGAACCAATCCCTGGAGAAGGACAGCATGTTTGTGAGAGAGGCCTGTCAATGAAACAAAGGATGACTATCAACTAGATGGATTGATACAGTGTCTGCAACAATGGGCTTAAACATAAAAAAGATCATGTACCTGGCACTGACTCAGGGAGTGTTTCATTCTGTTGTACATAGGATCACTGAGTTGGTTCCAACTTGACAGCACTGAACAGCAACAATATGTACATTTCCACATTTTTAGAAAAGTCATGCTCCAGGTCAGCTGAAAGTTATAATAATTATCTATAATTGACAGAAAAATTACTATTTATAGCTCATGTCACTAGCAAAAAATAATTAACTCCAAGTGAGTGAAAAAATGTGATTTTAAAAATAGAAAATAACTTTAGATTTCTAGAAATACATTTATTGATCTTTTTAGGGATATTCTGTAACTGTTTCCCAAAATTTAGTTAAACAAAAAATTGATTTATATTTTCATGTATAATGTATACAATGTAATACATTAAGAATTAGAATAAATACATAATTTCCAGAAGTATTTGCTTAATATTTAGAATAATGGTTTCAGACTAGACTTTGTTATGTTATACCAAATAGAAAATGTGAGAATAGGGATTAATAATCTCCAAAAATTAGAAACAGTATGCTACTTATTGTGTGACTTAATTTAGAGTTTCTCTACTTTGACATTATTGTTGTAGTTGTTAGGTGCCATCTAGTTGTTTCTAGTTCATAGCAACCCTATCTATGTACAACAGATGAAACACTCTCCAATGCTCTGCCCCCAGCACTATATCACTGCTTCTCTGCTATTCATAGAGTTTTCAATGGCTGACTGTTTTGGGGGAGTGGGCTGCCATGTCCTTCTCCCTTGCCATTATGTTGTTAGGTGCCTTTAAGTCAGTGTCCAACTGGCAGCAACCCTGTGTACACCAGGCAAAACAGTATTGTTGTTGCTTTTCTGCTATGCATAGGATTTTCAATGGCTGATTGTTCTTTGGGAGTGGGTTGCCAGGTCCTTATGCCTACAGTACCTGGTATTCCTGGGTAATTCTCCCATCCAGGCCCGACCCTGCTTAGCTTCTGAGATCTGTTTTAGGGATTGGTGAAGAAATTCTCCTGCACATTTTAATATGTTGAGCAACATATCTGGCCTTTGCCCAGCAGATACCAATAACATGTCCTAGGTCCTACCCTCCTGACTCTACCTAAACCCCTAAGTTATGATTTTCAAAAATGTCTACAGACTCTGCCAAATGTCCATGGTATGTCAAAACCACCCTTGGTTGAGAATCACTACCTCTCCCTCTCTCGTAATATTTCATTGTTGTAGTTGTTAGGTGCTGTCAGGTCAGGTCCTACTCATAGCAACCCTATGTTGCTATGAGTACAACAAAACAAAACACTACCCAATGCTGTGCCATGCACATGATCTTTTTATGTTTCAGCCTATTCCTGCAACTATTGTGTTTCTTCTCATTTTGAATCATGTCACATAAGCAAACGGAGGTCTTAAGAGGTGTCCCTCCAGTCCCATCATTAAGGTCATCTTTATACTGAGGAGACAACACTCCCTGAGTCACCTTCTGAATGCCTTCCAGCCTGAGGGGCTCATTTTCTGGCAGTATATTTGACAGTGCTTCTCTGCTGTTCATATGGTTTTCAATGGCTAATTGTTTCACAAGTGGGCTGCAGGATCCTTCTCCCTAGTCTGTCTTAGTCTTGAAGTTCAGCTGAAACCTGTCCTCTATGGGTGGCCCTGCTTGTATCTGAAATACTGATTGCATAGCTTTCAGCATCACAACATGTAAGCCCCACAGTATGGCAAACTGACAGACACATTGTGGTATATTTCTTGAATGGTGGCCATTTTATTTTCAATTGTGGATATGTTCAACATATAGCCTAGAAAACTTTGTCTAAGACAATCATTGGTACTTGAATGGAAGCAGTGATTTCTAAATAAAGCACAGCTCTCACAGGGTAATTATAAGGTAGAATGAAGCATCTTTAATTCTCTAATGTGGCTACTAGGGAAGCTCATCAGCATTCTTTTTGTCTGCCTCTATGTATTAGTTAGGAATCTTGGTTGTAACCAGAATCTCAGTGCAAATTTAATCTAAAGAAAAGGAGTTTTAGGATATCTTGTAAAACCTAAGGGCAAGACAGAAGCTAAGCTATCCTTAATAAGTTGGGATATTGTGATGCCCAGAAATATTCACAATTTTATCTCTATTTATATGCTTACCGTATTCCCTTATCTTAAATTTTTCTTATAAAAATTTTAATCATGTACATAACTAGAAGGAATATTGCAGTAACACCAATTCACCTATGAAGTAGCCTAATCAATTTTAATCTGTAATTGTTGTTTTATCTTTTTTATTTCACTTTAATTCAAGCTACTGGAGTATATGGAAGAAAATCCTTAGACATTATGAGATTCACTAGTAAATATTTCTGCATATACTGCTAAAAGATACAGGCCTTTTTGTAATATGAAATCATTGCCACATACCAATTCAAAATAAAGACGATGCATCATAAATGTCTTTTAATAGTTGATCTGTTTAAATTAGAATCCAAACAAGTCAACACTTAGCATTTTGATGTGTCATTTAAACCTGTTTCAATACATTAAAAATCCCCTCGCCCCCTTCTTTTCTATACCCTTTGCTTCGTCAAACAAGTAGGTTATTTGTTCTACAAAATTACCTATATTATATACTTGACTGACTATATCATCTTACTATTTGACATTCCTTCATCCTCTGTGTTTTCATTTGGGATTTAGACTTAGATACTGATCAGACTCAGGTTCAAGTTTTTGGCAAGAAAAATTTGTAAGTTGTACTTTATAGATCTTTTTGCATTCTACAAGTAGGTTTTTAAAAATGTCAGAAACTCCCCTTTTTGTAGCATTAAGTTCCCTATCTCTGCTTCTTCTTTATTACATGTTTAATTTTCTAAAATTATGCATTTAGCATTATGTTGCTTTAATGTATGCAAGTATACCATATTGACAACTGGTTTTCTTTAAAATGGTAGCATATAGCTCAGAGTGGTGGTGCACACCTGTAATCCCCATGACTCAGGAGCCAGAGGCAGGAAGATTGCAAGTTTGAAGCCAGAGGCAGCCTATATAACTTAGTGAGACCCTGTCTTAAGATTAAAAAAAGAAAAAATTAAATGAAAGGGGGTTGGGGGTGCACTTGTAAATTATGTACAAGACCCTGGGTTGAGCCTCCAGAACTGCTAAAATCACAGCATGTTTAGGGGCTGCATTATCAATGGTTCTTTATTTTTGAAAGGATTATAAATAATATATCAGCAGTAACAGCATTATTGGAATAAGCGGGTAACTTCCCCAATATTTGAAGGGGCAAAAACTCATATAGATGTTTAATTGGTAGTAAATTTGTTTACAATGAAAGTATCATAGCCTTGTAATCACGTGATAAAGCTGGTGACAAAACTAGCAATAATGGTCCTCTGGATGTAAGTAGTGCTTAGGCCTTACTAAGCAGTTTTTCATCTGTCATTTCATTGGGTTCTCAAGACAAATGCGAGGCAATGCTGGCAAGCCAGCTTGTTCCTCCGGGATGGATGTGAAGCTGTGCTCCTGCCCGAGACACCATCTGTTGTCCTCCAGCAGCAAAGTTGGCAGTTAAGAGTGTGGCTGTGTCTTCAGTGAATGCAGTTTCTACCAAAAGTCACTGACTCAATTTTGACAATCTACTTTAAAATAGGAAAATAAAAGTGGTAAAATTAAACTGATCTTAATGGATGATATTATCAAGACAGACCAAAAAACAAACAAACAAAAAACAATGTTCAGGTTAGAAATGACCATAGGGATTGTCCATTATAATAAAATGGGAAAGGAAACTGAGTGCAAAAGAAACATGAAAATGTTCATCATCTGTGTTTTTTAAATTGTTATTAACTTATAAATAAAATACTACTTTTCTAATAGAATTCTAACTTGTAACTGTGATTTATAAATAAGATTCTTATCTGTGAATTAAAATTTAGCATGACTCAATACTACATTAAACTGAAACATTAAAAATTCAAAATTAGATCTCTGTGAGAAAATGTTGACAGAAGGCCTGTCAACGAGCTGTATGCACTGATTCCTAGCCAGGCTGTTTCAAAAGCAGGAAACAATTAAAAAATAAATCAAACATATGGAAGCCATGAACAAAGGAAAGATTATTTAACTTCATTATTTTAAATATTACTTCATCAATCCTAGCTTGATAAATATTTAAGAGTTTATACATTCAAAAGTCTAAACTGGTGCTGTAGAATGCATGGCTATGGAATAGAAATAGTTTTTCCTTAAGTTTGCTGTTTAGTGAAACATGTCATAAGCAATTGCCAAAATAAACAGTTGAAAATCCATTAGGCTAGAGTGGCTCCAGTGCCCTGGGTTCCTACTGGGCAAATTAAAACCTAGTCCAGTTCAAAAGGTAAAACAAGACTTAGGCTTCACCAATCAAAAACTGCCAACTACCTTCAAACTACAGAGTTTCCACTGGAATGATCCAAATAGGCTGCCACTGCACTTTAACCAATCAATTATTTTCTTTACCTTACTTCGGTATTCACCTTACAAAAGCACCCTCAACCCCCTTCCCTGGAGCTCCAAATTGCCTAGGGTCTGGAGCTGCCTGACACATAAATCAGTGTCTGCTCAAATAAACTCTTTAAAATTTTAATGTGACTAAGTTTTCCTCTCAACACAGCTGAAACAACCAACTGGAATAAAAAAAATTGTTGTGCTATTAAAATGTTCTAGGTTTATAAAAACCTATGGAAAACTAATTCTAACTACAGGCAGTTAGAAAGACTTCATGAAACAAGTAACAATCTAATTCATATACTGATTTACTGATAAGAAAATAACTTATTCCAAGCCAAACATGAATGATCATGCTTCTGGGAACACAAACTCAAGTTACCTGGAACAACATGGATCCTCAAAGGACATAATCCTGTGAAATGATTACATAAACTTTACTTTTCCTTTTAAAAACTTTTTACCTTTTTATTAGCATATATTACCAGTACAAAGTAATGAGTTTCATTATGACATTTCCAAACATGCATATAATATATTTTGATCATATTCAACCCCTCTATTTTACCCTTTCTCATATCCCCATTCCTTTTCCCCTTCCCCTTCCACATCCTTAATAATTCTCCTATCACTTTCATGTCCTTTTTTTCTAAATTCTACATTCGATAGAAAATATGGGATACCTGTCTTAATTGGACAGGCTTATTTTGCTTAACATGATGATCTTCAGTTCCATTAATTTTAGCAGGTAGCAATTTTAAAGGAAGTGACTAGGCAGAGAAAATAGCATAAGCAAAACAGAGGTTTAAAAAATGTGTATATCATACAGATGGGAGAAGGACCCAGCAACCCACTCCCAAAAAACAATGTGCCATTGAAAACCCTATGAACAGCACAGAAGCACTGACAATAGCGTTTCTCCTGTTGTACAGAGGGTCACTATGAGTCGGATACCAACTTGATGGCACCTAACAACAATATCATCATAATATAGAGAGAACAATGACATCATGCTTTGATGACAGAGTACCATAGATGATGGATAGTGTTAACAGGTAAAAGTTCAGTTGGGTGAAGACAGGAGGACTTTGGATACTATCCTAAGGAATGGGACTTTATTTTATTGACAATGGCATACCTTCAAAGTATTTTTAGTAGAATCATCCAAATATTCCTTGACTTACGAGGTTACCCCTCAACAAACCCATACAAGCTGAAAATAAGGTAAATTGGGTATGTATTTTATATACCTAATCTTCTGAAAATTATATCTTAGCACCAGAGTACACTGTGGAATTTCTATTGATTACCCCATGATTTGTGGCTCACTGCCATTGTCCTACAAGAGAGCATCCCATTGGCTGAGAAAGATCAAAATTTAAAATTTGAAGTGTGATTCCTACTAAATGCCTATCACTTTTGCACCATTATAAAGTCTAAAAATTATAATCAATTGACTGTAATTTCAAGACAGTGTGTGTTTTATTACAATGATGTAGAAAAAAATTCTATTAGCAGCTATAATGAAGATCATCTAGAAGGGGAAGAGGACTGGGGTTTGCTCAGACAATATAGTGCTGCTCTGGACTCTCTGAGGATCTAGGTTTGATCCCCAGCACCACAAAAATGGGAGAGGATGTGACAATCCACTCCTGAAGCAATCTTGATATAATCAGCTATTGGAAACCTTATGAGGGTCCCTATGAGTCAGACTTGGTTTGATGGCACCTAACAACAACAACAGAAGGGAAAGGGAGTGGAAAGAGAATCAACCAAACTTTAAATTAGGAAATCAAAGTAGCAACAGAAAGACAAAGAGAGGTGAAGAAAAAAATTGAACCCAGGGCCTTGCACCTGCATGCTCTGCAAGTGCTGGACCACTGAGCTGTACCCTCAGCCCATTTTCTTACTTTTTGAGATAAGGTCTCCCTAAGTTATGCAGATTGCCTCTGGTCTCGAACTTGCGATCCTCCTGCCTCCCCCTCCCAAGCTGCTGGGATTACAGGTATGCGCCAATGTGCCCGGCACTTTGGTGTTTTAACTTCTATTTACCTTTCTGAATAATGCCATCTTAAAGCACTAAAATCATATCAACTGGATAAGAGCATAGATATATACTCTTCCATTTTTCCTGCATTAGAGTGGTGCCTAACAATGGCTAGTACAACATAAGTGTTTAATTTATTTTTAAGGTCAAGTTTGAAAAAAATCATAGGGTGAAACACTATAAAAATGAATGGGATAGTAGCATTCATTTGCTTTTCTTTAGGTTTAATGACCACACTGAGAATCAATTGAAGACCACAACCATCAAAAGCTTATCTGCATATTCATTTCTAGAATCACTCAATGTTCATACTTAAAAGATATTGTCAGAAATAACACATGGAAATGTATAGTTCTGAGGCCAAAACTGGAAAAGATTTCTAATATGAGAAAAGCTTACAGAAATTAAATTTTATTTATGGGTGAAATATTGAAGACATGTTAATTTGCTACCATCTAGAAATATAATGCACGATATAAATCAATACATAAATATTTGAAAGAAAACAGAGTACTTTATGATCTTTCATATAAGAAAAGTAGACATCATTGATGAAAGAAAAGGCCTCAATAAATTTCATAGTTCAAGGACAACAGTCAAGCTTTGTTTTCACTCTATATACTATTTCTGTGCAGCCTGTGGCAAAATACTGCATCAGACAGAATGTTGGTGGACTTCCAGTCCCTGAGTCCCATTGGTCATTCAAAGAGGCAGCACAGAGTTGCCCCGGGGAAACTCTGTCTCAGTTTTATATTTTTACTTGTTGCCTTTAGCTATTTCTTCTTTTTAAAATAATGTATTTCATATATAAATGGATTTCATATTTAGATATACCCAACCCTTTCCCAAATGAGACTGAAGCACGTGTCTATCTACTAGTGATGCACAGGGGCTAGGTGGGATTGTTATAACAGGAATAGAAAGTGACTAGTGTTAATATCGAGTTTCTGATTGCCTTGTTCATTGCCCTGGCACCAATCTGGGAGTAGCCACATCCACCCATTCATTTATGTAGCCAATAAATATTTCCTGAATGCCAATTTATTCCAAATACTAGTGTAGGCCCTGGAGATACAATGTGAACAATTCTTTTTTCCTTGTGGAGCTTATGTTGCAATTATGTTTCTAGAAAAGTAAGCAGGTAATATTTTAGGTGCTGATAAATATTGGCAAACAAGTTAGATCAAAGAAAATAGTGCCAATGCAGGGTAAGGGGAGATGAAGGGAAATTTCTATTCTTAAAGTTCAGTCAATAAACACCTTGCTGGTAAGAGAATATTTGAGCAAGTCACAAAGGAAAGGAAGGATTGAATGATGTAGATTACTGCAGTTGGAGATATCCAGGCAAAAGAAAGAACAAGCAAAGGCCCTCAGAAGCTAGGCAGTTCAGGGGCAAATTCCTGCAATATTTAGCACAATAGGGGCCTACAGGCAGTTTCCCAGATTGCCATTACAATCATGAATTGTAATTAGAAATACCATGGGTAATTATTCCAATTCTACCACTACCAAAAACCCAGTATAAATTAAGTATGAACTAGAACTTGAGATTCTCCTAGCCAATATACTCTCAGACAATCCAATCCAATTAAAGATCAGGCATGCAAGTGCCTAAGACATACAGCAAGAGATCAGCTGTTCGAATCACTGACCTGCACTGAGGGCCTTTGCCTGTTCTTTCTTTTGCCTGGATATCTCCAACTCAGAAGAGAGCAAACTTAGTTCATTTGAGGACTGATAAGGAGATTGAGCCATAAGGATGGAGGAGAAGAAATAAAGTGAAGAGTGTGATTTGCACTAGGATGTCATTCTTTTGTTTTGATTTTTGTTTTTGTTTTTATGAGACAGCCTTTCATGGTGTACCCAGACTGGCCTTGAACTTAGGTCAGTCCTACCACCTCAGGCTCGAAAGTGTTAGGATTACAAGCGTGCATCAACATACCTGGTTTGGGATTATAATTTATAAAGAGACCAAGTGATGTACCAGAAAGGCCAATACCCATGACAGAATATAATGCTTCCATTGCAGAGAGTAGGGAGAGTGGGGCCACACACACAAGGTATGGTCAGGAGGCAGAAGGAGAAACAAGGGGAAGGCATTGGCAACAGACTGTACTGCGTGGTTCCCATGGTAAAGGCAAGAAGGGTAGAGTAAATGGTTTAGGAGAATTCTGTTTGGCTATAGGGCATGAATGTCCTTAGTTGTCTGGTATCTGAACCTGAGTTGATTTAAGGCAATAGTAACATTAGCTTCCTTTGTGAGAATAAGGGGGTGGGGAGTTAAGGGTAAAGAATCAGGACAGGCTGGAGGGTTTATAACATTATTTTCACATGCTGCAAAAGCTGGAGTATAGGACAGCAGCTTCAGCCCTTTGTTTTTCCTTGTAATTGTTGTTATTGTTATTAGATGCCATTGAGTTGGTGTCCGACTCATAGCAACCCTATGTACAACCAGTGAAACACTATTGCCAGTGCTTCTCTACTATTCATAGGGTTTTCAATGGCAGATTGATTTTTGGAAGTGGGTTCTTGGTTCCTTCTCTCAGGCCTATAGTACCTGGTGTTCCCAGGTAGTCTCCCATCCAAGTACTAACTCTGCCTAGTTTCTGAGATCTGACAGGATGGGATGCCACAGTGCTATGCCTGCAGGCTGTCCTTGTAATTAGTAAAATGTCAAATATACAAAGACACAGTCTATGAAAATAGTTAAAACCAAGTAGGACACAAGACTAGAAAAGTAAGATGGGGCAAATAATTGATATGAATATCTGTCAGCCATTGTTATCATTTTGGATTTTGTTGTAGGTGAAAAAGAAAAACAGTGAGAGAATTTTGAGCTAAGAAATGACATGATCTGACTTGTATTTGAAAGAGATCATGAGCCTCTGGGCTTCTGCAGTATAAACAGGGTGGAGAAAGAGAGAAGAATCTAAGTAGTTTGGGGTTTGGTCATTAAGTTTAAACTGTCTATTAGACATCCAGGAGTAGATGCTGAACAGCAAGTAGGTCATATGGAACTATTCCTGATTATAGATTTCGGAATCTTTGGTGTATTTCAGATGGTACTTAAGACCATGATATTAGATGAGATTCTTTTACAATGAGCTAGAGAAAGGCTTTAACCACCAAACTCCATGGCACAATACCATGAGAGACTGGGGTAAATGAGGAGAAACCAATAAAATAGACTCTGCAGTTGTAATCAGTGAGGAGTGAGGGGAACTATAAACAGTGGTTTGGGAGCTATGTGAAAAATGTGTTTTGAGAAGGGGAAATTAGTGAAGTGTCAAGTGCTGCTGATGGTTTCAATGTGACGAAGTCTGCAAATTGACTGGAATTAACAATTTGGAAACCTCTGGTAACACTGATAAAACCTGTTTTAGTGGGTAGCAAGGTTTAAAGACTATAGAGGATTCAAGAGGAAATGAAAGGAGAAGAAATTGAGCTAGAGAATATAGTCAACATTTTCAAAATTCTCTCATACAGGTAAACAGAGAATAAGAAAGCATCTGGAAATAAATATTAATTCAAGAAAATTGTTTTGCTTGGTTTCCACTGGTTGACATCACAGTATGTTGGACTGAGCCAGGAAAGTATGAAACAATATATTTGCTAGAGAAGAGGAAATTAATGGATAAATATTTTTAGGTAGGAGAGGATAAGATTAAATGAGCAAGTAGAAGAATTAGATAGGAACAGGAGAATTTTATCTGTAGTAATAGCAGGGATTTCAGAGTATAGGAATACAGGTGCAGATATATAATGAGAAATGGAGTATAGTTTTCTCATGGCATTCTATTTTCTTTAGTATAATTTGTTGTTGTTGTTAGGTGCTGTCGAGTCAGTATCCAACTCATAACGACCCTCATAGGGTTTTCAATGGCTGACTATTTCAGGATTGCCTTGGAAGTAGATTGCCAGGCCCTTCTCCCATTTTTTGCAGTGCTGGGAATTGAACTCAGGACCTCAGAGACTGCAGTGCAGCACTCTACCAACTGAGCTAAATCCAAATTGAAATTGGAGGAGGAAGAGGAAATACTGGTATTTTCCACTTTGCATGCATGAGGTATATACCATCCTCCATCACAGGAAGACAATAACTCACCAACAATTGTGTCTGCATCCACTGGCCCTCATCTCTGGAGGATGGTATATCAATATATGTATAACAACAGAGGGGTAGACCCACTCCATGACAGTTGTTGTTGTTAGGTGCCGTCGAGTCAGTATCCGACTCATAGTGACCCTCATAGGGTTTTTAATGGCTGACTGTTTTGGGATTCCCGTGGGAGTGGATTGCCAGGTTCTTCTCCCATTTTTGCGGTGCTGGGAATTGAACTCGGGACCCCAGAGACTGCAGCGCAGTGCTCTACCAACTGAGCTATTAGAATTCCACTTCCATGAGAGTTAGATGTGTCTTTTAGGCATCTCCATTGGGAATCTATTTTCTAGGACGAGTAGTCCCTAAAGATACTCTGCTACTTCCAAATGTTTTTGCTGGATTTGTATTTATTTGTAAATATGCCCAGACTTTTATAACTCTTTTAGAAAGAGATTTAACACTGTTTCTAATTAATACAGATATTAAGTCACAAATATGAATTTCCCTTTCTAATAATTGCTGTGAAAGGAATAAAATTTGGACAGACATTTAAAGGAGATATTGTTGTTGTTGTTGTAGGTGCCATGGAGTCAAGTCCGACTCATAGCGACCCCATGTACAGCAGATCAAAACACTTCCAGATTCTGTGCCAGGTACACAATCTTATTTATGTTTAAGCCCATTGTTGCAGACACTGTCTTTTGAGTGCCTTCCAACCTGGGGGGCTCATTTTCTGGCACTACATCTGACAGTGTTTCTTTGCTATCCATAGGTATTTCAATAGCTAGTTGTTTCAGGAGTGGTTCGCCAGTGGCTACTCCCTAGTCTGTCTTAGTCTGGAAGCTCAGGTGAAACCTGTTCAACACGGGTAACCCTGCTGGTATCTGAGATACCGGTGGCATAGCTTTCAGCCTCATCGCAACGCACAAGCCCCCACAGTGCGGCAAACTGACAGATGTGTGGGGGAAGGAGATACAGGACAGGTCAAAATGAAGAGAGGAAAGAGCATGCACAATGACCTTGAAGGAAGTACTATCGAAAATTAAATGAAGCCAGTGATGTAGGAGCACAAAATGAAGAAGAAAAAGGTGAGAGAGAATCATAAATTGGGGAGATAGGTCAGAGTAAGGTAATGCAGAACCTTGTAGGTCATTTTCTGAATTTTGATCCTTAGCCTCAAACTGGAGAGCCAACAAAATCCTTTAAGCAAACATGTGATGATCACATTGGGAATGCAAAAGCAGTGCAGTACTAAGGCAGTCAGAGACTGATCTTCTTTATACAGTGAGCTTCCAGTGTAGGTATAGTTGTTTAAAGAAGCCACGGAGAATCTGACATGGAGCATCAAAATATTATAGGTACTTAAAGACTAAAATGATAACAGAAAGTAAACCGGAGAGAAAAGATAGATTTAATCCCTCATTGAATTCTTCCACCTTGCAATTCTATATCCTACAGGCTCAAAGTCTCAATATTTGTCTCATCAGTACATTTTATTCCTGAATCCCCCTTCATTTGTCCTTTCCTAAAACCAATACTGAATTCTACTTTCTCACTTAATCTTAACTATTATCTTTTCTTCAATGTTCCCAAAGATTCCATATGCTGAGAAGTTAAAGCCCTTTCTCATAGAACACTCTTTCTTCAACTGTACTATGTCCTGCTTCCAAATCTCTAGCACCATGATCGCAGTAAGGGAGTTATGTTCTCTCACCTCCAGAAAGTCACACACAGCCTAAGGAGTTTCTCTCCCTTTGCCTCTGTAGGAAATCTTCAATCTCACTCTAGGATTTGGAGATCAACTAAAACTATTGCTCCCACTCTCAGTAATCATATACTTGAAAGCAATCAGGCAGTATTAATTTGATAGTTTGATCAGTGTAACAAATTTTAAAAAATTACAATGTGCTAGAGAATTTCAATTATATTAGATATTGGTTTAGCTGTATTTCATTAGTAAATATCACCTTGAACCAAAACATTTTTGTACAGTGGGACCATCACACAGTAGATTTAAATAGCTTTTCTGCTTATGTGAGCAAAAACACTTGAGTTTGATGAGCTTTACTCAAGTTGTTGGGGAGGGGTGGAAACACTAATTAAAAAGATAGAAAAGGCCAAGTGTGTTGGGACAGGCCTGTAATCCTAGCACTTAGGAAGCTGAGATAGGAGGATCAGCAATTCCATGCCAGCCTGAACCTATTTCCGAAGAAAAAAGTATTAAAATCCTTTTCAAACTATAATTTAACTGATTACTGTTTTCTATATGTCTGCCAGTTTGCCATATTATGGGATCTTGTGTATTGTTATGATGCTGAAAGTTATGCCACTGGTATTATAGATGCTAGTAGGGTCACCCATAGTGGACAGATTTCAGCCAAGCTTCCAGACTGGAAAACTGGGGAAAAGGAACTGGCATCCCACTTGCAAATGATTAGCCATTGAAAACCTTATAAATAACAGAGAGACACTGCTAGATATAGGGCTGGGAAATGAGCTTCCCAGGTTGGAAGGCACTCAAAAGATGATGAGAGAAAAGTTGACTCCCCAAAGTAGATTTGACCATAATGATGGGAATTGAGTTAAGCCCCTGGGACTTCCATTTGCTGATGTGGCACTATTCAAACTGAAAAGAAACAACTATAAACATCCCTTAATAATTGCAACATGGAATGTATGTAGTATGAATCCAAAAAATGAGAAATCATCAAAAGTGAAATGGAGTGCATAAACAATGACATTCTATGCATCAGTGAGCTAAAATGGACGGGCATGGGCCATTTTGAGTCAGATAGTCATATAGTCTACTATGCTGGGAATGACAAATTAAAGAGAAGTGGGCTGTATCCTTCATTTAAAAAGATACCTCAGGATCTGACTTGAAATGCTGTCAGTGATAGAATAATATCCATATTCCCAGAAGGAAGGTCAGTTAATATGATGGTTATTCAAATTTACACACCCACCACTAAGGCTACAAATGATGAAAGGGAAGATTTTTACCAGTTTCTGTAGTCTGAAATAGATTGAGCATACAATCAGGATGTACTGATAATTACTGGTGACTGGAATTCAAAAGTTGGAAACCAAGACGGCTCAGGAGTTGGAAAATATGGCATTGGTGACAGAAACAGAGCTGGAGATCACATGATAAGATTTTTTCAGACCAATGATTTTTTTCATCTCAAATACATTTTTTTTGCCAACATAATACTGTCTACACCCATGGACTTCACCAGATGGAACATACAGAAACCATATTAACTACATTTGTGGAAAGAGACAATGAAAAACTTTAATATCAGAAGTCAGAACAAGACAAGGTATTCATTGTGGATCAGACTATCAACTGTTCATATGCAAGTTCAAACTGAAACTGATGAAAATTAAAACAAGTGTATAGCAGCCAAGGTATGACCTTGAGTACATCCACCTGAGTTCAGAGACCACCTCAAGAACAGGTTTGATGCATTAGACTAAATATTAAAGGCCAGAAGAATTGTGGCATGACATAAAAAATATCATTCATGTTGAAAGCAAAAGATTAGTAAAAAGACAAGAAAAAAGAAAAGACCAAATTATATGGCAATAGAGACTCCGAAACTTAACTCTTGAATGTTGAGTAGCTAAAGTAAAGGGAAGACATGATGAAATTAAAGAAGTGAGAAGATTTCAGAGGGCACCTTGAGAAGACAAAATCAAAAACTTATAATATGTACAAAAGGGTGGAGATAGAAAACCAAAAGGGAAGAAAACATTCTGTTTTTCTCAAGCTTAAAGAATTGAAGAAAAAAATAAGCTTCATGAAGCAATAGAGAAGTATTCTACAGGGAAAATATTAAACAATCCAGAAACATCAAAAGAAGATAGAAGGAATATACATTCATTATACTAAAAGGAATTGGTGCATGAGCTACCATTTCAAGAGGTTGCATATGATTAAGAACAAATGGTATTGAAGGGAGACACAGTAGATGGCTAGAAGGCATTGACAAACTCAAGACTCCAGGAATAGATGGAATTATCAATTGAGGTGTTTTGCCAAACAGATGCAGCACTGGGGGTGCCTACTTGTTTATGCCAAGAGACTTGGAAAGCAGTTACATGGCCCATGGACTGGAAGAGGTCCATATTTGTGCCTATTCCCAAGAAAGGGAACCAAACTGAATGTGAAAATTATTGAATGATATTATTAATATCAAAGATAAGTAAAATTTTGCTGAAGATCATCCAAAGCAATATTTTCTGAAGATCATCCAAAGCAACTACAGCAGCATATAGACAGAGAACTGACAGAAAATCAATACAGATTCAGAAGAGGACATGGAACCAGGGACATCACTGCTGACATCAGATGGATATTAGCTGAAAGCAGTGAATACCAAAAGGATGCTTATGTTCTATTGACTATACAAAGGCATTTGACTGTGTGGATCACAATTTTTGGAATAACATTGTAAAGAATAGGAATACAAGAGTACTTAATTGTATTCATGAAAAATTTATACATGGACCAGGAGGCAGTTCTCAGAATAAGGAAAAAATGATTGATATAAGCTCAGAAAAGATGTGCATCACAGAGATATCATTTCACTGTACTTCTTCATCCTTATGTTGAGCAAATAATCTGAGAAACTGAAGTTTATGAAGAATGTGGCATCATGACTGAAGGATGATTCATTAACAACCTATATTATGCAGATGATACAATTTTATTTGGTGAAAGTGAAGGGGATTTTAAGCATTTAATGATGAAGATCAAAGAATATAGCCTTCAGAATGGATTATGTCTCAATATCAACAAAACAAAAATCCTTGCAACTAGGTCAGTAAGCAATTTCATGATAAATGGAGAAAAGATTGAGGTTATCCAAGATTTTGCTTTACTTGGTTCTACAATTAACATTCATGGAAGCCGCAGTCAAGAAATCAAAAGATGGATTGCATTGGGAAATGCTATTGCAAAAGATCTCTTTAAAGTGTTGAAAAGTAAAGATATCACATTAAAGATGAAAGCAGGTCTGAGTCATGCCATAATATTTTCTTTGCATCATATGCTTGTGAAAGCCATACAGTGAATAAGAGAAAGATGAGAAAAATTGATGCTTTTGAATTTTGGTGCTGGAGATGAATATTTAATATACCTTGGACTGGCAAAAGAACCAACAGACCCATCCTTGAAGCAGTTCAATTAGAGTGCAACATGGAAGTATGGATGGCTAGACTATGTCTTAGGTATTTTGGATATGTAACAGGGGAGATCAATTCCTGGAGAAGGACATGATGTTTGGGAGAGTGACGGGTAGATGAAAAAAAGGAAGACCCTCAACTGCATAGAATGACGCAGTGGTTGCGACTAAGGGCTTAAACATAAAAAAAGTTTCCATACATGGCATAGTGTCAAGAAATGTTTCATTATGTTCTCATAGGGTCTCTATGAGTCAAATCTGGCTTGACAGCACCTAATAGCAAATGTCATACTAAAAATGCATTTATCATATTTTAAAACAACTATTTTGTGAGTTTCAAACTATTTTCAATTGAATTTGTCCAATACTGAAAATATCACAGACCATGCTGTTTACTTTTCTCACAATGCATATGTTGTTGTTAGGTGCTGTTGAGTCGGATCCAACACATAGCAACCCTCATAGGGTTTTCTATGGCTAATTGTTTCAATTTTTTGGAGTACCACGTCCTTCTCCCATTTTGGGGATGCTTGGGATTGAACCCAGGTCCTCAGAAAGTATGGAGCAGCACTCTATCAACTGAGCTAAACCCCAGCCCCATAATGCATATAGATTCACATATATTATACCAGCATATTTTTTAATTTATAGACCTTCTTAGAGGTGATGATGAAAAGTACTAGGCACAATAGAATAGCACTATTCCAAACATTCCTCTAAGTTATCTTTAGGACTTGGTTTTAGCTCTGCTTAGAGATTAATTTTGTTTAAGAATCTCCTAAGTTAGTTCCATGAATCTCTTCTCATATGAACTTAAGTATTTTCCAGTCAATGGCATTTTAACAATAAATTTGTACTTAATTTCAGTATGGGAGATTAGCTCTTGACTAGAGAGAATTTGTACATAATTATAGAAGAGTCAATGATTTTGCTCTTTATATTTGCATTAGACATAAAAATTTTGTAAGGTGAGGGGGAAACTTTCAATTGCTTAAACACTAGTTCCTCTTCTGCAAGGCTTTAGACCCACAAAAAACTGGATTCACGTATGGGTATGAGTTTAGTATGCTAAAATTTAGAGGGGTTTGGTTTGGGTTGAGTTTAAATTTAATATTGTAATCCTATATGTACATAGACAAAATTATTTTCAATATTTTTTCAAATTTTAAATAGCTAATGATAAAAAAGTGAACCTGAAACAAATTTTTAGCTGGGTTTGGGTTCATGTTTGAGTTTAGGTTTGGAAATTTTTTTTAAATGCTTGAACCAGAAATTAGTTCATAGGGTTCGGTTTGAACCCCTGCAATCTACACATTGATTTAAAGTCAAAGCTGAAGCAAACCCAAATGCTCTAAATTTTAACACATTGAACCCACAACTGCATCTGCATCCAATTTCTCATGAGTTTGAAGCCCTGATGCTCTGTCCTATTTTTTGTTGGTAGATTCTACTTTCTATACTACAGAAGCAGGAAATGCTACACAGTCACTCCATCTGTCCTAAATACATTATCATGTGACTCAACCTTTACCTACATGACCTGAGGTTAAGTTTGCTGATAGGCTTCTGGGAAAGACTTTCATCCTTCATAAAAATAGGATATCCTGTCTAGAGTTGTGGCAGTCTTCTCTTAACCATAAGGAAACAAACATGAGGATTAAAGCTACTGCAAAAAAGACCAAAGAGAGAAAAAGAGCTTAAGTTCATGATATTATAGACCCTGAACCAAACTTCATACAGATTTTTTCTTATATGGTATATCACATTTCCCCCTAACTTTGTTAGGGAAAATGACTTAATCAATGCTCTAAATTAAGATGTTAGTAAAACATCTTAGTGGTTGTTACCAGTGAAAAGGTAATGGAGAGTTTTCATCTCTTGATGCTTTTAAAACATTATTTCTTGATCATTCAACTTGTTAATGGTAAGGAAATCTAGACTTTATGGACAAAGACAGAGGAAGCATAGCCAGTTTAAAAATACCATGTTAGCTATATAATGACCATAGTATAAACTGAGTTTTGTAAGAATAATAGTCACTTTGGAGTCAACAATGCCCCATATGATTCAGTTAGAAACTTTTATCTATTAAGCCTGGGTCAAAATGGACAGAGATGTTGCAAAGAAAGATATGGAAAACTGTGTTTTCATCTTAAAATTTACCATATTTCACCTCTGCTTCACTTGAATTTCTGGTAAAGTTGAATATTGGGTCAGTTCTCTGGATTTTGTGAATGGGATTTGATAATTCAACCCTGTTGAGGTTTCACTGCCACTGCTTATAACATTCACTTTCTAAGGAAAAATACAAAACAATTTCAATGGGATATTTCCAGAAGGTGCCTAAAGAGTAAGACTTCATGTCTTCTTCCTTCTAATTAACTTCTTATGGGTTATTC
Source organism: Pedetes capensis (assembly GCA_007922755.1). NCBI lineage: Eukaryota > Metazoa > Chordata > Mammalia > Rodentia > Pedetidae > Pedetes > Pedetes capensis. The sequence continues at coordinate 122,054 of VMDO01003048.1, forward strand.
CTAATAAAAAGATAGACATCAAGGCTAGCCAGGAATAAAAGTTTGTTTTCAATTATTGCCTGAATTCTGAAGAGAAAGACTATTCATCCTCCATAAGTTTGAGCTGTACTTTCCCCTGGATTTTGAGTTTGGTACAATAAATGGTTGCCATTTGAAGGGAAATAGAGCATGCTTATGGTAGAGGAGAGAATATTTGCCTGGATATTTGAGTGTCTATTTGTAGAGAGTATGTTTTCTTTCTCAAATCCATTTTTTCCCCTCTTACATAGTAATAGGCTTTTCTGTTGAGCATATAGTTGCTCAACTTAAGACATTCCCAAACTTCTGTTAGAACTAAGTTTGACCATGTGACTAACCTGTGGCCAATAAAATATGAATGAGGCTTTTGTGTACAAGTTCCAAATCATGGCCTTAAAAGAAAGAAACGTATCCTCTCTTTTCTATTTCTACCCTCATTTCCTTTGACTGTAAAAAACCACACTGCACCATAAGGTGGAAGTTGTAGTTAAAGACGAAAGGGCAATAAAATACACTCATTGCCATTGTTAGGTCCAACTCCTAGTGACCCTATGCACAAGAGAACACTCCTGATTTAGTGTCAGGCACACTATCTTATTTATGTTTAAGCCCATTGTTGCAGACACTGTGTCAATCCATCCAGTTGAGGGTCTTCCTTTTTGTACTGACCTGCCATTCTCCCAAACATGATATCCTTCTTCAGGGATTGGTCCTTCATGACTACTTATCCAAAGTACATAAGACACACACTCCCCATCCATACTTCCAAGGAGCACTCTGGTTGCACTGCTTCTAGGACAGACCTGTTGGTTCTTTTGGCAGTCCATGATATATTCAATATTCATCTCCAGCACCATAATTCAAAAGCATCAATTCTTTCCTGTCTCCCTTATTCAATGTCCAGCTTTCATAACCATATGATGCAACTGAAAATACCATGGAATAAGTCAGGTGCACTTTCATCTGCAATGTAACATCTTTTTTCTATACATTAAAGAGGTCTTTTGCCACAGCTTTTCCCAATGCAATGCATCCTTTGACTTCTTGACTGCTGTTTTTGTGTGTTGATTGTAGAAATAAGTAATATAAAATCTCAGACAATCTCAATCTTTTCTCCATTTATCATGAAGCTACTTACTGACCCAGTTCTAAGGATTTTTATTTTGTTGATGTTGAGGCACAATCAACTGAAGGATATATTCTTTGATCTTCATCAGTAAATGGCCAAATCTTCTTAAGTTTCTTCAAGCAAAGAGATGTCATCTGCATAACACAGGTTGTTAATCAGTCTTCCTCCAATCCTGATGCCATGTTTATCACCATAAAGTCTAGTTTCTCAGATTATTTGCTTAGCATAGTGATTGAAGACATATGGGGAAAGGATGTAGCCCAAAAAGACATATTTCTTGACATTATGCCAAGGACAGTTTCCTTGTTCTGTTTGAACAACTGCCTTTTGGGCTACATACAGATTCCTCATGAGTACAATTAAGTGCTCTGGTATTCCCATTCTTCACAGTGTTATTCATATTTTACCATTACCCTCACAGTCAAATGCCTTTGTATAGTCGATAAAACATAGATAGACAACTTTATGGTATTCTATGCTTTCAGCTAACATCCATGTGACATCAGTAATGATGTCCCTGGTTCCACAACCTCTTCTGAATCTGGCTTGATTTTCTGGCAGTTGCCTGTCTATATACTGCTGCATTCACTTTAGATTGATCTTTAGCAAAATTTTACTTGTGTGTGATATTAATGATATTCCATAATTTCCATATGTTGTTGGAACCCTTCTCTTGGACCTCTTCCAGTCAATTGGCCAGATACCTGCTTTCCAAATCTATTGGTATAAACAAATCAGCACTCCCAGTGCGGCATCTGTTTATGAAAACATCTCTATTGGTATTCCATCTATTCCTGGAGCCTTGTGTTTCACCGATTTCTTCAAGGCAACTTCAACTACTTCTTTCAGTACCATTGATTCCTGATAATATCCACAACCTCTTGAAGTGGTTGGTCATCCACCACTTCTTCTTGATATAATGACTCTATGTATTCCTTCCATCTTCTTTTGATGTTTATCTTGTTTAATATTTTCCCTGTAGAATCCTTCACTATTGTCACTCAAGGCTTGAATGTTTTCTTCGATTCCTTAAGCTTGAGAAAAACAGACTGTGTTTTTCCCTTTTGGTTTTCCATGTCCAACTCTTTGCACATGTCATTAAAAGATTTGATTTTGTCTTTTTGAGATGCACTTTGAAATCTCTTTAGTTCGGAACTTCCTCAGGTCTTCCTTTCATATTAGGTGTTCATCATTCAAGGGAAAGTTTCCAAGTCTCTTCTGACATGTACTTTGGTCTTTTCTGTTTTTCCTGTCCTTTTAATAACCTTTGGCTTTCCTCATGAGTGATGTTTTTGATGTCTTTCTGAAACTTGTCTGGTCTTCTATCAATAGTGTCTAATCCATCAAACCTGTTCTTGAGGTGATCTCTGAACTCAGGTGGATATACTCAAGATCATACCTTGGCTCTTGTACACTTATTCTAATTTCCTTCAATTTCAGTTTGAGCCTGGATATGAGCAGTGGATGGTCTGATCCACAATCAGCACCTGGTCTTCTTCTGACTTTTGATATTGAGTTTTCCATTGTCTCTTTCCAAAAGTGTAGTTGATTTTGTTCCTTTATGTTCCATCTGGTGATTTCTATGTGCATATCTGCTGTTTATGCTGATGAAAAAATGTGTTTGCAATGGTCATTGGTATGAGAAAATACTATTACGTGATCTCCAGCACCATTTCTGTCACCAAGGCCATATTTCCCAACTACTGATCCTTCTTCTTCATTTCCTACTTTTGCATTCCAATCACTAATAATTGTCAGTACATTCTGATTGCATGTCCAATCTATTTCAGATTGCAGAAGTTGGTAAAAATCTTCCCTTTCTTCATTTGTGGCCTGAGTGGTTGGTACATGAATTTGAATAATAGTCATATTAACTGGCTTTCCCTGTAACCATGTGGATATTATTCTAACACTGACAGCATTTTACTTCAGGACAGACCTTGATATGTCTTTTAAATGATGAATGAAATCCCATTTCTCTTTAATCTGTCATTCTCCAACATAGTAGACTATATGACTATCTGATTCAAAAAGGCCCATACCAGTCTATTTTAGCTTACTTAGAACGTTGATGTTTATGTACTCCATTTCCCTTTTGATGATTTCTACTTTTCCTGGATTCACACTACATACATTCCATGTTGTAATTATTAATGGATGTTTATCACAGTTCCTTCTCATTTTGAGCCATGCCACATCAGCAAATGTAAGTCCCAGGGGCTGGGCCTTACTCCATTCCTGTCAGGAAGGTTGACTCTACTTAGAGGAAGAAACTCTTCCCCAGTCATCTTTGAGTGATTTCCAACCTGAGGGTCTCATTTTCTAGCACCATATATGACAGTGTTTCTCTGCTATTCACAGAGTTTTCAGTGGCTACTTGTTTCAGGAGTGGGTTAGCCATATATTTCTCCCTAGTCTGTCTTAGTCTGGGAGCTCATCTGAAACGTGTCCACCATGGTATCTGGTGTCTGGTACCTGTAACACTATTGGCATAGCTTTCAGCATCACAGCAACATGGCAAGCCCCCACAGAATAGTAAACTGACTGACAAGTGGGGGAAATTAGACTCTAAATATTCAGTAATTATGGAATTATCATACTAATTTGGACAAAATTCATATGCTTTCATTTGTAAGAGGAAAAACTAAACCCCTTTTATCAAGCCTCTGTCATCTTCACTCTCTCCTAGTGAACTGAACAATACTCACACTTATAGATTTTCCTACCGCCATAATTGTTTGGTCATCATTGTCTTTCTGTATATTGCTTGCATTTATTTTCCTTCCCTTCCCTCTTTAGATATCTTAATGTGTATAGCTGAAAGTGTTATTATTGTGCAAAAAGGGAGAGTGGATACTGGAGATCATCTATCATTCTCTGTCACATTGGATTATTGTGATATATGAACAAAATTCAATTTCAGTAGATGTATGGGTTTAATATGTTACTTAACAAATTGTATTTCTCAATTGTCACCACCTACATATTTTCCTTACCTGTTATTTTAAGTATTTATTTGTAGTTTTCAATAAAAATGTTTTTTTTTTCACCATGTTGCTGTTAGGTGCCATTGAGTCAAGTCCGACTCATAGCCACCCTATGTACAGCAGATCGAAACACTTGCCGAATCTGTTCTAGGCAAATGATCTTATTTATGTTTAAGCCCATTGTTGCAGACATTGTGTCAATCCATCTGGTGGAGGGTTTTCCTCTTTTGCGTTGACCTGCCACTCTCCCAAACATGATGTTCTTCCCCAGGGATTGATCTCTCCTGACTATATGTCCGAAATATATAAGACAACAACATTTTCACCATGAGCTTTCCGAAAATAATCAGGTAGTTTTAAACTTGTTCCTAGAAAATCATTTTTGCTGGAAGGCAGTTGATACAGAAGCTCCTATATTTATAAACTTTTAAATTAAGAAGTTTTGTGCATGTACACCAAGTTGTGTTCCAAGGCAAAAGCACTACAACTCTCACCTTTGTAAATATTTGGGGAAAGAGCACTGTGTGGTTGTTTTACTTTCCTTTGCCTAGTTTTTCTTTTTTCTTTCTTTTTCTTTTTTTGTCTCTTTTGATTTTGAAATGTTTTCTATATTTGTGTTCACTATCACCTGAAAAATGCAAAAGTAGTGAGAATCAGAAAAGTGCCTGAAAGAAGATATGTGATTTTGTTGTTGTTACATGCCATTGAGTCGTGTTGACTCATAGCAATGCTCATAGAGTTTTCAGTAGCTGATTGTTTTGAGATTGCTTTAAGGATGGATTGCCATGTCCTTCTCCCATTTTTTGGAATAAAAATAATAAAATGATGCAATTTGTAAGAAAATAACAGTACAGATGCATAAAGAAATAACAGTAGGAAGGATTATTTTAAAGAGAAATAGTAAACCATGCAACGTATGGAAAGAAAAGTGGGCCTTTGCAACATAAACAACTAAGTGATGAGAAAAATAGCAAATTCGAAAACATTTGTAGATAGATTCATAATTCACAAGCTTCTCCAGATGTTGCAATTATTGGAAAGACATTTAAAATACGTGTGCCTTCTCACATTCTTTACAGATGCTTATTTAATTGGCCTGTGATGTAGCACATATCCTACAAATCTAGGTTTATAAATTTTCCCACTGATTCTGATGTATGGCCAAGTTTAAGAATTACTGAGCTGAGGTATCAGCATCAATGCCAGATGCTAATCAGTTTAATGTTAATACAGGAGGTTAGGAACACATTCAAAACCTTAAATGTAAGAATAGAGGTTTGATTATAAAATTAGCTCACATCTCAGAAGGTGAGAGCATATCACACTTGTAAAGGATAGTGCCTAAAATTCTGTATGATAACACTAATCAACAGAGCTTTCTGTAATGATGTAAATGTTCTGTATATATTTTGTCCAATATAACAACTAGTTGCCATGCATGTGTGACTATAGTGGATTTAAAATGTGGCTGTTGCACCTGAGAAAATAAGTTTCTAATATGATTCCTTAAAAAATAATGTTATTTTAAATTACAACTATAATCAAAGTTTAGCTAATTGATAACTTAAATTTGAACAATCATAAACAGTAATCTTATTAGATAATGCTGCTCTAAATTCATCTCAGAGAATAAATTTCAAGATTACTTGGTTCCACAGATTTTCAGTGCTGAAAAGGTAGATAATTTTAAATAAAGGTACTAGCTACAACAAATATTTGCAAGAAAAAAAATACAATTTTTTAAAGTGCCAGAGAATATATGCATACTTTCGTACTTACAGAAAGAACTAAACCACAAACTTAAATCATGCTTTGTAAATCTTAAAACTCTGAATAAATAGATTTATAAATATTCAGAACAAAACTCTGATTATGAGTTTATGTATAATTTTTAGATGATTTTGAGTAAATCAGTCACTTTATCTATATTTAAGTTTCATATCTAAAATTCATAGGAAAGCACACATACAAGCCAGGCATGGTGGCACATGCCTGCAATCCCAGTGACTCAGGAGGCAGAGGCAGGAGGTGTGTGAGTGCAAGGCAAGAGGAAGCCTGTGTAACTTAGTGAGACCCTGTCTCAAAATAAAAAGTAAAAAAAATAAATGGGCTGAGGTACAGCTCAGTGGTACTATATTTGCAAACATGAGTGAGGTCCTGGATTTAAGTCCACAGTACTGGGGGGAAAAAAGTAAAAGAAAAAGTACACATACAGAGGGATAAAGTTAAAATAAGCATCAGTAAAATAAGCATCCATTTTCACTTTTATACTAAAACTAAAATTGCATACTTTTGATGGGCTAGACAGTGTATTAAGAGCTTTATATGCACATTCTTATTTTATCCTCATAATCATTTTCTGAGGTAGGTACTACTGTCCACATCAAACACATATGAAGAAAATGAGGTTCACAGCAGTCAAATTCTTCAATTCAAATTTCTTCAATTTCAAATGTATAAAAAAATTATGATACATATACACAATGGAATACTATGCAGCAACCAAAAAATGAAATAATGTCATTTGCTGCAAAATGGATGGAATTGGAGAAAATTGTCTTAAGTGATTAAACATAAGCCCAAAAAGAGAAATACCACATGTTCTCACTCATATGTGGGAGCTGAATCAAACTTAAAAGAAGGAAAAAATCCTATACATAAATTGGAACATAATAAAAAGCTCATGTAAACTTAGCAAGGAAGGGACAATTTAAGGAGTGGAAAGAAGGAAGGAAGAATCTAGCAAAAGGAATTTATGATGGGAGAAGACAAGAGGGGGAAGAGGGCCAACCAGGAGCAAGGAATGAGAGAAAGGTCACCTCAAAGTAAATAGCCCAACTTTAATAGTTCAGGAAATAATTATAATAATACCAACAATACCAAAGGATGGCAATAATGCAAACAGACTAGATTATTCATGTAATATTGCTGACAATGTAAAAAGACAGATCACTACAGAAAAAAATTTGGACTTAAATCATAATCAGGATGCATGGGTATAGATAAGTATTTCCACAAAGACATGCAAGTAGGAGAGAAGCCATTGGTGGGGCGTCAGAATTGGGGGATGAGGGGCACAGGAGGGTAAGGGGGAAGTTATCTGTGCAATGTACAATAAAATGCATATATGGAAATGTCACAATGAAATAAATGTCAGAATGAAACACATTAAGTTGTACATTAAAATTTTCCAACAAAAATTTTTAAAAATTTCTTCAATTTCATCAAATTTATAAATATTAAAGCTGAATGCTGCATTCTATCATTGCTAATCATAATAATTGACATCTCTCTATAATTATATGAAAATACTTATTGTTATTTTTGTTGGTATCCAATATTTCAGTACAGCCACTGTAATAAAAACTGTGTCAACTGGTAACAATTTTTCACTGTCTGCACAAGATATTACCTATTTATGTATTTATAAATGCATTTTCACTTCTTTAAAATACCATTTATATGTCTACAGCTCAAGCTTTCCAACAGAAGCTTGAACAAAACCAAATTCTGGAAGCTACAGTAATGTATTACTATTCAGAGATAAGAACTACTGATTGCTTTCGATTGTCTCTGCAGTTTTGCTAAGGTAGCAAAGACAAAAGCAGGATAATGATTCTCACCCAGGCCTTTTGTTTTGTAACTATTCATTAAGTAAGGATAATTTAGCCAAAACACTTCAAAAGGAACTTGCTGATTTACACATTCCTTAGAAATGCATTCACCAAGTGACACTGGCATTTAAAGTCTAAATTTACCATAAAGAGATATCACAGGATTTTGAAACAGCAAAGCCATTTCTAGCTGCTGAAGTGCAAGAATGAAGAGACAAAATAATGAGAACTCCTCGGGAACATGTCTGAAAATGTGACACCACACACTGAACATTCATCTTGAGCTGTCTCCAAAAACCTTGATGTACACTTAAAATGCAGGATCCTACCATATCAGGGCCTTTTTCACAATGTGTTCCCTGATTTTGTATATTTTACTGTAGATTCCATTAGAAATCATTGAACTAACCAAATTACTATCATCAGCTGGTGAGTTCTTGGAAGGTTATTCTCTAAATGGAGATGATTATCTTTAAAGTCTCATTTTCTAGACCTAAGCTGCCATTTTTAATCAGCAAAATGAGACAATACCTTGAAAGATTCATATTATCTATATAGATAATAGTAATATTATCTATTACTTCAATGCTGCCTTTATTTCTGGTTAACATAAATGTATATATACTGAAGAATATTTCAATCTTTTAAAAAACCGAGTCATGTAAAATACAACCAAACTTCAATAACTAAAAATATTTATTGAATTTAACTGTGTGCTAAACACTGGGCTTAGAATTTAATCTCATTTAATAATCTCAATTCTATAAAAAAGGTATTATTTCCATCACTTGCCAGTGAGGAAATTGAAGCTGGAAGGTAAATAACATAGCTAGCAGGGGAAAGTGCCTAGTAGCAAAACCATGCTCTCAACCATTCTCTCCTATGTTGAGACCAGAATATGCCTGGAGATGGTTAATTTTTTTTTTCTTTTTGGTCTTTCTTGTCTCAAAGTAGAGCTACCATAATTTTCACCAAAAACAATATTTTGAAGAAATGAGGGAAAGTAGTCATCTACTCCCAAAATGTCCTTATTCTTCTCCAAATTATCCAGAAATTACCAGTCATAAGCAAATTCAAATTCTTTCATTTTTTAATAACATGTTGGAGCTTTATTTTGTTCATTTAAACTTAAGATTACAACTCAAATGTACTTTTTTTTTACACTGGGAATTGCCACTTTTGTTACTGAGCACCCAAACTGAGTAGGAAGGGAACTGTCCCATTGTTACAGAAAACAGAACAGGTGGTAAACTAAGTTTAGAAAAGGAAACAGGGACATATATGTATCAGACGACAATGCGGGCACACATCTTTATAATTTTGGAGTAGGGAAACCCTTCCAAATTACAATCTCAAATCCATTGTTGTTGTTGTTGTTAGGTGCCGTGGAGTCGGTATCCGACTCATAGCCACCCCCATAGGGTTTTCAATGGCGGTCAAATCCATTAGTGACTTCTAATTCATACAAAGCAAATTACAAAAATAAAATTCAACTCACATATATCATAGAATATATGTATAGGAAGCTCCTAGAAGTTCAAAAGTTAAAAATCAATA
>VMDO01003048.1:131458-152164 GCA_007922755.1 Pedetes capensis
AAAAAAAAAAAAAAAAAAAAAAAAAAAAAAAAAAAAAAAAAAAAAAAAAAAAAAAAAAAAAAAAAAAAAAAAAAAAAAAAAAAAAAAAAAAAAAAAAAAAAAAAAAAAAAAAAAAAAAAAAAAAAAAAAAAAAAAAAAAAAAAAAAAAAAAAAAAAAAAAAAAAAAAAAATGGGCTGAGGATACAGCTCAGTGGTCCAGCACTTAGAAAGCATGCAAACTCGAGGCTCTGGATTTAACCCCCAATGCCTCAAAAAATAAATAAATAAAATAAATATAAAAATAAGTAAATAAATAAAAAGTATATGAAAGCAGAATCAGAATAAAATAGCAAACTGAAAACTATTTGAAGATAAGTTTAACCTCTTAAAGATAAATTCTGTTAGTAAATTTCTAAGGAAATAATTCCTATTATAGATTATTGTTCTTAAGTGCCCTCAAGTTGGTATCCGACTCATAGCGACCCTCCATACAACAGTTGAAACACCATTGTCAGTGCTTCTCTGCTGTTCATAGGGTTTTCAATGGCAGATTGATTTTTGGGAGTGGGTTGCTGGATCTGTCTCCTAAGCCTACAGCACCTGGTGTTCCCAAGCAGTCTCCCATTCAAGTACTAACCAGGCCCTACCCTGCTTAGCTTCTGCAATCTGGCAGGATCAGATGCCAGAGGGCTATGGCTGTAGGCCCATAGTAGAATATTAGTGGGAATAAAATGGAGCAACACTGTAGAGGCAACCTAACAATGATTGCTAAATTCAAAATCCATTTACTGTGCATTCATTATTCTCTACCTATGAGAATTTATTCTGAAAATTTACATGCATGTATACAATATGCCATATGTACAAAATAATAAGGTTTTATTATAATAGTGAAAGGCTGAAAACTTAAAACCTCAAAATATAAACATCTATTGATTGAGGTATATACCATAATTGAGTTAACTACTTTTCCATGGATGAATTTTTCATGTTTTCACTTTCTCCTCAAAATTATATGCCCTAGCCTTGTTATAGAATTGAAATGACATAAACAGGTCTGTGACCACATGGCCTTCTGAGAATTAGTGAGATGCAGATGGAGACACAAAAGGTCGCCTAGGAAATATAAGAACAGAATGCATATAACCTCCCTGCTCAGGAGAGAATCTGGCACAGCATAGCCACCCAGTCAGAGGGAGGGAAGAAAACTTGAGTCAGGTCCCAGGCAATAATTAGTGTTCAAGGGAGACAGCACAACAAGGAAGAGGATTGAGGTCACACCATTAGGAGAAGAAACAGATGGAAGAATTGTTTGAATTATATCCAGGTCTTTTGGAAATGGTGAGGGAGAAGAGAAAGAAAATTGCCTCACAGAGTGTTACTGAGAAATTTGCCACAGATAAATTTGGGAGTAACCTCAGAAACCCAAGGAAATAAAAAAAGCTCTAGGCAGGTGGTGGTATAAAAGCAGCAAGAGAATACATCCTTCCTTCCTATCTTCAACCTTAGTAGGGTAAGTTTAATAAAATGCTGCCTGATAGAATGCTAAGATTCAGGGATTCCTCCCCATCTTCTATCATTGGTCTTATCCCTGTGTAGGAACATTTCAAGTTAATCATTAATCATCAGAAAGCTCTTTAAAGATGAGTTGAAGAGACCAGACGCTAGCTTGCCAGGCACTAACCGCTTCAGATCCTGACTGGCCATCTCATCAGGTAATAAAGAGCCTAACACATAATACATAATTTCATAAATTACAAGTTTGTCTTCTGCTGATTGATATTGGAAACTTTAATTCCCACAAGATAGATTTTTTGGGGGGAGAAAAAGGGAACAATAAAGATAACCATTACTTGTAGTTTTGTACCTGGTATGCAAAATGTTAGTCTATAGCCATAACACCCTGGAGTCCAATCCCATCTGATCTCAGAAGCAAAGCAGGGATGGGCCTGGTTGGTTCTTGGATAGGAGACCACATGGGAACACCAGGTGCTGTAGGCTTGGGAAACATCCTGGCAGCCAACTCCTAAAGCAATCAGCTATTGAATATTGTATAAATAGCAGAGAAGCACTGACAGTAGTGATGGGCATGGCACAGAGTCAGGGAGTGTTTCATTTTGTTGTGTGTGTCACTATGAGTCAGCCTCGACTCCACAGCACCTAATAACAATACAGCAATACAAAATGTTAACTGATATTTTCTCTTCATAGTCTCACTGACATTAAAACTTGGGCATTATTAACCTCCATCAGAGACATGCCTGCAGCTGTACCACTGTGGCGTCTGATGTCAGATATTGGGAGCTAAACAGGGTCAGATCTGGTTAGTACTTGGATGGGAGACCACCTGTGAATGTCAGGTGATATAGGCTTGGGAGATGGACCCAGAAACACACTCCTAAATTATAATCTGCCATTGAAAACCCTATGAATAGCAGAGAAGCACTGATAATAGTGTTTCATCTGTCGTATATAGGGTCACTATGAGTCGGACATGGACTTGATGGCACCTAACAACAATAATCCTGGAGATGAGGAATTCAGGATTTAGGGAGGTTTCAACACTGATCTAGGATCATAGGCAGAGATCAAATGTGAACGTGAAATAGTCTGACTCTAAAATTTCTTATTCCGTTTAAGCATAATGCATTATCTCTGTGCCAGATATTAAGAATAGGTTTTATCTATTGGCAGACTGAGAGTTTAGTCTGCCATTGTTTCATGGATGCTGGCAGAACACACCAGATCCATGGGTCAGAGACATGGAAGTTTATTACTTGAAGAAATACAGCAGCCAGAATATCATTGTTTGCCTGGTATCCAAATCCCACTGGGTGATGTGAAGAGTGGAAGAAAACATCTACACAGCAGTGGGCTGTGTTATAGGAGAGAAATCCTAAACTCAGGGAATCCAAATTTTCCATGATATGCAGTAAGCATAGCTGTCTTTTGTCCTGAAAAGAAACATTTTTATTATCCTGAGAAGCAAAATGGCACTATCCCTATGTTCTAAGACTCCTTGTTATAATATATCCTTGAAAAGCTTATCTGGGATAAAAGGCAACATTGCTTCTCCTCATGAGATGCAAAGAAATGAAAAAGGCCTCAGTACTAAACTAATACTCATAATATTGCTTAACAATTTACAATAATAATTTGAACTCATAACAATTTGCTGTTTCTTTAAAAGAGTGTTTGTGTATAACTTTTCTAGTAAATTTGTATTAATGTTTTTATAAATTGATTATTTGCATGTTTATCCCTAAAAATTGCAAAATGCATCTTGTATAGTTATGAGCTCTTACTATAATATAGACAGTAACTGCTTTTGTGCAGTATAAATGTTTTCCCATTTTTATACTGTTTTCTTTTTATTGTATCTCATTAAAAGAATGTAAAATATTTTTGAAGTATAGAATACTCAGCACTTCATAATTACTTCTACAATTTCAAAAATGTGAAAGTTATCTCACAAGGTTGATACTAAATGCTAATTTCAGTTTGTTCTTTTTGATAGGTGCCATGGAGTCGGGTATAACTCATAGCGACCCTATGTACATCAGAATAAAACACTCTCTGACACTGTACAATGACAGCACTTTGTCAGTGCTTCTCTACTGTGCATAAAGTTTTCAATGGTTGGTTATTTCTGGAATTTTTGGGGAGTGGATTATCACATTCTTCTCATATTTTTTCAGTGCTGGGCCCTGCAAACCCAGGGCCTTAGAGTGTGCAGAGCAGCACTCTACCAACTGAACTAAACCCCAGCCCTCTAATTTCAGCTATTTTTCCCCAAATTTAAGATTATATTAAATTGCTTCTATATCAGTCTGGAACTTAAGTTATTAAACTTACAGACCTAAAACAAACATTTCCTCCAAAAATATGCATTCTTCCATGTATTTCTTTGTATACTGAGTTGATTCCCAGAAAAGTCTTGTATAATAAACAGGATAGGTGTTAGAGTCTTAGAAAGGATATCATATATCATTTTGCCTTATCTATTTAATGGATAAATCACTGAAATTATATATTTGCCTAATGATGATTGGTTTGTTCCTGAGTACTTAAAGATAAGGAATTGATGATTCTCTTTCGTATATTCTATTTTAGGATTAATTATGTTAATTATGTTATAAAATTCTCCTTTAAATCAAAGCTTAATCTGTCTACCTACAGTTTCCTATTTATACCCTTAGAGCCATGGATAGTAAGCTTACTATCTTATTTCTGCAAGAAAGGGGGAAATGCTTTTTCTGCTCCCTACTAAATCTTCTCTCCTACAGCATAAATATACCTACTCCTTTAAATTCTTCCTCTTCTAAGTTTCTTTATTGCTAGGAATGTACCTCAGTGGTAAAGCACTTGCCTAACATGTGTAAGGCCTTGGGTTCAAGCCTCAGTACTAAAAAAATAAGCAAAATAAAATAATACTATTTATTATGTGATTTACTATATTTTTAAACAGCCTGCAGCTATAACACTGTGGCCACTGATCCCATCAGATCTCAGAAGCTAAGGAGAGTCGAGCCTGTTTAGTACTTGGGAGACCACCTGGGAATATCAGATGCTATAGGCTTGGGAGAAGGAGCTGGCAGCCCACTCTGAAAAAACAATCAGCTATTGAAAACCTTATGAATATCAGAGAAGCACTGACAATAATGCCAAGCATGGTGCAGTGTCAGCACAGTGTCAGGTTATGTGTGGTCTGTTGTACACATGATTACCACAAGATGGTTCTGACTTCATGGCACCGATGAGGGTAAAGGGTGATCAGGCATGCCCACCCAGGTTTAAGATATTGTAGCTATATTAATTTGGACATTTTTCACTTACATTTCAGTTTTTTGTTGTTGTTGTAATTGTAGGTTGTGAACCGTATCATAGTATCTCATTATCCTTTTGTGTGTGTGTGATGGGCAGAAGGGTGAAGTTGGAAAAAAAAATTGAAATCTTGGACTTAATTTGCTAGATTCAGGCCAAAAGGTTATCAAGGCATTTTGAAATCTTTATATTAAAATACGCTGCATTTGTAAAATCATGTCTTATATCATCACAAATTTTGTAGGTATTCTTACATAAAGCTCCTTGTTGTTGTTTGGGTGAATATAATACTGGATATGGTAGAACTGAGGCTGGGATTTAGCTCAGTTGATAGAGCACTGCTTTGTAGTCTCTGAGGTCCCGAATTAGATTCCCAGCCCTGCAAAAATGGGAGAAGGACCTAGCAATCTACTCCGGAGGCAATCCCAAAACAATCAGCCATTGAAAACCCTACTAGGGTCTGTATGAGTCAGACAGGACTTGAGGGCACCTAACAACAACAATGGGAGAAGTCTCTAAGCAAATGATTAGACTTTCCTTTTTGATTAACAATTGTTCTAATTAATTTTCAATCACTCTTATTTTTGCTGACATTCAAAGTTTAAACATAAAGTTTTTATGGAAAATATATTCTTAAATGTTCTATTGTGGTTCAGATGTGATAGCTTTTTTCTATTGCCATTAGAAAGTATCAGAAACATTATAAAGCAGTTACATATGAAGTTAGCAGTGAAAACCAGTATTAAAATATGGAATCATTCTCCAATCATCTTAGCATTAATCTAGGCAATTGTCAAGAAATCAAAAAGATAGGGAAAATTGAGCAACAATAAGATATTCTGGATATGTTACTGACAGATCAGAACCAATTATTTAGACATTTGTTGCAGCTGCCTTAAAAATAGTAAAGAAATTTGTGAAGAATCACTTCAATAGTGCCTAAAAAGGCAGGTTGCTTTTTTCTATAGGCATAGTTTCACTTATAGCAAGAACATTAAATTTTCTTCTTGGTGATTATTTAAATAGTCTTACAAACACTAAGGCTCTAATTTCTGAGAAAATAAAGTTTCAGGAGGCCATATTTTAAACATAGAAATCTGACTGACTAAATTATTTTGTGGTACATAATTTGAATTTCAGCATATTAAGACTATGTAAATTATGCCAACGGACGGACAACTGTGGCATTTTTCCTGTCAGAACTGGGAAGCTAAGCAAGATCAGGCCTGGTTAATACTTGAATAGAAGACCACCTAGCAACCACCAGGTGCTTTTGGCTTGGGAGAAGGACCCAGCAACCCACTCCCCACTAAAAAACAATCAGCCATTGAAAATCCTATGAATAACAGAGAAGCACTAAAAATATTGTTTGTCCAGTTGTATGTAGGGACACCGACTGGACAGCACCTAACAACAACAACAACAATATAAGTCATGGTTTACTAAATGGAAGTTAGTGGAAGCAGGGCTTTAAGATATAAAAGATTTAACTACATGCACAATCAACATGAATACTGTGACTCAAATGAGTAGTCAGTTAAGTAGCACAAAAAGCAGCCAACCTGACTTTGTTTGAATTTACTAGAATCTTCCGTTTTAAAACAAATATTTGGCTACATTAATTAACCATTTCCTGCAAAAGAGTCTATTATATTAGTGTTATTACTTTTTAAAACCTCTATACCTTAGAGATGGAAAAATGAAATTTAATAGTGAAATCTAATAGATAAAATAATATTTATTTAACTTAATAACTCCTTGTGACTTTTTTCAAAGAATTCCTATCGCTAATTATTAATATAAGATGGAGCTACTGAAAAGCCATATATGTCAACCTGAAAAAATACGGCTCTTATAGGATGATGCAGCATGAGATTTGTTCTGTTTGTAATTATATTTACTCATGAATAAATTACAAACAATTTCATTAGAAGGGCTTTTGAGAGTCTGGTTTTTTGGATTGATTATTTTAATAGTCTTACCATGTATTATAAAGTTGTTGTTATAATGTTTATGGAATTAGAACTGTAAGACCTGCACTAAATTCATTCTGAGCCTAACAATATTATTATTAAAGTATATCAGAATTTTTCAATACATTGCCTATTATGGCAGGATGGACGGGATCTAGTAGAAAATACTCATTTAAGTAAACATACAAAAAATAGATAAATAATATCCATTGTCAGGAGATTTCAATAAAATTCTATACTTCAGCTTCATTAGATGTTATGATAATATGGTACTCAATGATTCTGTCTATAAGAAAACATTAACAGAATCATAACTTGGATTCTTCAATGTTTGGGGGGTAAGTTTCCCTAGGATGACAAGCCTCATAGTAAACAGGACATCCCAGATCCTTTTCACTCTGAAATTTGTCTATATAATTTTAAGGAACTTTAGGAATTCTCTGAATTTATATAAATAGAAATAATCAGAGTACAAAAATATTTTAAGACTAGTTGTTAGAATTGTTGTTGTTAGGTACCATTGAGTCAGGTCTGATTCATAGCAACCCTCATAGGGTTTTCATTCTTTCTGAATTGCTTCAGGAGCAGATTGCCAAGTCCTTCTCCTGTTTTTGCAGTGCTAGGGACAGAACCTGGGGTCTTCAGAGAGTACAGAGCAGCGCTCTACCAACTGAGCTAAACCCCAACAGTTATTAGAAATGGCTGAAACAATCCCAACATACTTAACCAGAACACAGAAAAATCCTAGGAAGATGGCCTGACTCCCCATTTTAATTTCAGGGAAAGTGTATCTCAATTATTCAGCAGCATTGTTGGCTACATTTCTGATAATTCTTAAGAATAGAAATATTGATATGCTAGTTTTTCATGTTTATGTAAAACTGCTAGTTTTTCCTTACATCTTCTGCTTAATAAAATGATTAGAGATGAGCATCTTGCTTCACAGCTAGAGATAATATTTCCTAGCCCTTCTCACACCTAGCCATGGTAACATGACTAAATTCACAACAATGAAATGTGAGCTTAATGGCAACTTCCTCCCATCTACTTAAAATGAAACTGATACTCTCCATGTGGTGCTTTTCTCATCTTTCACAGGTCAGCAGTAACAGGGTTTTAACCATAGGACAAGCACACTATCTATGAGTGTGGATAAATATGATGGGAAGAATGCAGCCCAAACACTTTCTGGAGCAAGTCTATTTCACCAGCTGTGACTGGCTCGACTAGTAGGTAAAGTTAAAAAATTAAGTTCTATCATATTTGAATAATATTTCAGTTGCAAAAGCAACTTAAACATTACTCTAAGGAACACAACCATCCACATCCTCTATTGAGACTAAAAGAACAATAATAAATCCCCTAGTCCAGAGCATGGCTCCTATCAGCATTAAAAAAATAATAACACATATACATATATATGATGATTGAAATTTCTTTCTGAGGCCGGGCATGGTGGTGCACACCTATAATCCCAGCAGCTACAGAGGCAGGAGGATAAAAAGTTTGAGACCAGTGGCTGTCTGTATAATTTAGCGAGACCCTTTCTCAAAAAAAGTGAAAAAAATGGATTGGAGGTACAGCTCAGTGGTATTGCACTTGCAAAGCATGCAAGCATGAGGCCCTAGGTTCAACCACCAGTTCTGCAAAAAAAAAAAAAAAAAAAAACTCTGAAAATTTGCCAATTTTTTGTCAGTCTATCATAGTGTCAACACCAGAAAAGAATATCATATATTTGAGACTAGTGATCACATTGCACAGGAGAAGGACCTAGCAGCCCATTTCCAAAACAATCCCAAAACAATTAGCCCTTGAAAACCCTATGAGGGTCACTGTGAGTTGGACCCAACTCAGTGAAACCTAACAACAACAATAGTCACATTGCTCCTCTACAGGCTAAATGCCAATTCTTTTAACTCTACTAACTAAGACTTTAGGAGAAGGATGTGGCAATCCACTCCCAAGGCAATCCTGAAACAATCAGCCATTGAAAACCCTATAAGGGTTGCTATGAATTGGACACAACTTGAGCGCACCTAACAACAAGTATGACTTATTCTTCATCATTTTATTCATTATGTTGCTGTCACTTCTCTCTGGATGTTGTTTGTGTTAGGCAGGCCCTGTTACAAAATAGATCTATAAGATGGTGTTTTCTTCCCAGCCTTCAAACCCTGCTGAAGCTGCCCGCCAGAACCTGGCCTAAATCTGTCCCAGCCTGGCAATTGATTACAACTTCAATTTCTCTCCTATAGCCTATCAGAACCCTTCACACATCCTCTTTCTACCTATCCCAATAGGAGAGGACAAACGCTCCTCCCCTTTTCCCGGCTACAGCCCATAAAAATCTTGGTACTTCCTCCCCCTGTTGCTGTTTTCTCCTCTGGTAGAGACATCCTGGGCAGCTTCTGCTCAATAAATGCCTGATAGAATTTATGTGTTTTTTGTCTTTTATCTGATATTTATGGTGTTGAAAGTCAGGAAGGCCCAACCAGGAATAGCAAAGATCCCCTGTTCACTGTGGTTGATTGGCATCCTGGTCAACCTCCTGGACCTTGCTGCTGCACCATAAACTCATCAGGGTCCTCAGTGTTTGGCATTTCAGACTACCAAATCCACATTAGCCAATCCTTGAGGTGAGTTGTTTTTATCCCCTCTACTTTGATCCTCCATCTCATACCCTCTTGACAAAATCCCAGCACTGAGTCAGGAAGATCTCTCTCCTCATACTGAAGGAGCTATGGTCTCAGCAGGGGGCGGGGCAGTGGGAGCCCCTTTGACTCTGCCTCCTACCTCTCTACTGCAAAGGGTATCAGAAAAAATGGGGATGCTTCTCTTCCTTGTACCTCTCCTAAGGATCTTCATGCTCAGCACCTCTCTCCTCCAAAATACCATGGGAAGCTCGTCCAACCCCCCTTCATACTATGCCTCTATGCTGTCTCCTGGCAAATCTCCATAAATTTGGACTGGCTCCCGACATAGAACCTAAGAAACTGATTGTCACAATGGCCAGAAAATGGAACATTCAACTCTAACATTTTCTGAGATCTTCAAAACTTTTGTCAACAAAACAGCAAATGGTCAGAGGTCCCCTACATTCATGCTTATTCCTATCTCCATTCTCACCCTTCCCTATGCCAGTTTTGCTCTACCTCTCAAATCCTTTTAGCTCATTTTTCCTCCCCTCCTTCTTCCTCAAAGGACTCTGATCTAACTTCCAATATGGATGAATTTGGTCCCTCAGACTGCTCCGATCCTCCTGTACCTCCTCCTCCTCACAACCCCACCCATCCTCCCTCTTCTGATCCCAACATTCCATGCTCTCCCCCCCTCGCCTCTATGCAATCAATGCCTATGTCTAACTCCTCGTCTCCCAATGTTTCAATCCCCATTCCTCCCAACCCACCTTCATCTCCTTCTTGTAAGCAGTGTAAGTACCCAAATTTACCACCCCCTGCCCCAACCACCCAACTACAACTACCCCTCCATGAAGTGGCGGGTCCTGAGGGTCTCATCCATGTTCATGTTGCCTTTTTCTTTGCTGATCTGTCTCAAATTGAAAAATGCCTTGGCCCCTTCTCTTTAGAGCTGGAATACTATATAAAAGAATTTCACTATATCACCCAATGCTATGACATGACTTGGAGAGATATTTATACTATTCTCTCCACTATCCTCTCCCCAGAGGAGAGGCAGAGGGTTTAGAGGGCAGCACATGCAGGAGCAGACAACTTTCATGCAGGAGGCCCCACTAAATTAGTGGGAACTCAGACAGTCCCAGATGTCCAGCCAAACTAGGTATATCAGGAAGAAGATCCTGGTTGAGCTTTTAGGGACCACATGATTACTGTCTCATAGACAGCCTAAAAAATTTTCCCAAAAAATGGTCAATTATGATAAAATTAGGGAAATTACCCAAAACCCAGAGGAAATCCAGCCCAATTCCTTTCTCACCTGAGGCACTATAAAAATTTACTAAAATAGACCTTACCTCATAAACCAGTATAATCATTATCAATATTCATTTTATATCCTAGTCAGCTCCTGACTCACGAAAACATTAAAAAAACTAGAGGGTCCACAGGCCAATCAGACAGGCCTACTAAATGTGGCCTTCAAGGTATTTAATAATGGAGGGGAACAGACAAAACAAGACCAATTAATCAGAGACAAATAACAAGCTCAACAAAAATTGGCCAATTACCAGATCCTGGCAGCTGCCTTACAAGGAAACACACCCACATTGCAAGGGAAACATCCCTCCAACTGTGGGGGCCCACTGAGAAAATGCTTTAAATACAGACACCCAGGATACTGGGCACAAGAATGCCCTAACCTAAGGCCTCCTTTTGGCCCCTGCCTAACTGTAAACAGCTGGGAGGCTGGGGGGGTCAATTGTCCTGTTTGCCAGAATGCTAGGAGGCCAAACCCCCTCAGCCCCAAATGCCACAGTTGGAGCCCACTCTGCCACAACTCTTAGGAGGACTGGCGGTGCCTGGGATCGCCATCAACCCTCATGGACATCACCGACAACAAACCAAGGGTAACTATCAGCATTTCAGATAAGCCTATTTCATTTCTACTCAACACAGTGGCCATATTTTCAGCTTTACCAACATACAGAGGATCCACAATCCCATCACAGGTTACTATTGTAGGAGTTAATGGAATTCTTACCCAACCGAGAACCACACTCTCCTTAACATACTCCTTCCTAGAAACTATATTCTCACATAGCTTCTTGATCATACTGACCTGTCCTACTCCTATTTTAGGGAGAGACATCTTGTCAAAATTTAAGGCATCCATATATTCCATCCCGTTTCCATCAACTCCACCAGTATGCTGCTGCTTCAGACTGCTTCCTATCCCTTTCCCTCTTTCCTCAGCCTACCACTCCCCAGGGTCAATCCCTTAGTCTGGGATACCTCCTCTCCTTCCATTGTCTCCCACCATATTCCTATTAAAATTGCTCTCAAGGACCCTTCCCAATTTCCCAGGGTCCCACAAAACCCTGTTGCCCTAAAACTCATATCTCATATCGAACCTCCTAATTAAGGTCTCATTCACCCTACCAACTCTCCCTACAATTTTCCCATTCTACCTGTTCTCAAACCACATTGGTCCTACCAACTGGTTCAAGATTTCTGAGCCATCAATCCTGCTGTTATTCCTGTACATCCTGTTGTCCCCAATCCTTATACTTTACTATCTCACATTCCTTCCCCTTCTTCCTTCTTTACTGTTCTTGATTTCAAAGATGCTTTCTTCACCATAACTCTTCATCCCACCTCTCAAGATCTTTTCGCATTTACTTGGACAGACTCTGACACCCATCACTCTCAACAGTACACTTGGATAGTCCTTCCACAGGGCTTTAGAGATAGCCCTCACCTATTCAGTTAGGCACTGGCCTATGACCTAGTTAACCTAAATCTCTAGCCTTCCTCTTTACTTCAGTGTGTAGATAATCTTCTTCTTTGCAGACATACCTTACAACTCTCTGAAGTACACACCTCTTCTCTCTTAAACTTCTTAGCTCAATGTGGATACCGGTCTCATGCAAAAAGGCTCAACTCTTTACCTTCTTTTAGCTATCTGGGGGTAAAATTTTTATCCCACAAAAAGGAGATAACCATAGATAGAAAACAACTCATTCATGATCTCCCAATACCTACCTCAAAAGAAGAGGTTCTCTCCTTTCTGGGACTGGTGAAATACCTTTGCCTATGGATTCCTAATTTCAGCCTTCCGGAAAAACCTCTCTATGAGGCAGCTAACTGGGAGGGGGTCCCTTGGAGCCATTAGACTCCATGCACCCTATTAAGAGTCTTTTTCTTCAACTTTAATCAGCCATACCACTGGCTGTTGCTTTATCTCTCCAGACCTACAAAAACCATTCATATTTTTTGTTGCCAAGTATTCAGGTTTAGCTTTGGGGTTCTGTGACAGCTAGATCCCACCACAAGGGGTTGGCGCCCCTGCCTCCAAGCTCTGGCAGCAGCTGCTTCTCTGGCCCTAGAAAGCAACAAACTAACTCTTGGATAACCTACACTCATAAAGTCACCCCATCATCTCCCAAACCTTCTCACACACCACTGTCTTTCAAATTTATCACCCTCTCCCCTTCATTCCTTCCATGCTACTTTTCTGGCAACCCTTCATTCACTCTTCAGTCCTGCCCTCCTTTATACCTGGTTACTTTACTCCCTCAAGGTCCTTCTACTTCCCTAGCTCACCCATGTACAGAAACCTTAGACAATCTTCTCCCACCATTACCCAATGTGTCCTCAAACCCCATTCCAGATCCAGACTTTATCTGGTTCATTGAAGGTTGGTTGTTCTTCCCCATCCTCCACTGTGGGATGGTGCCACACAGGATAAGTAATAGTCTCCCTAGCTGAGACTGTTGAGGTTCATCCACTCCCTCCCCATACCACTTCCTAAACGGCAGAATTTATTGCCCTAACTAGAGCCCTCACTCTAGTTCAAAGAAAAAAAGGCAACATCTATACAGATGCAAAATATGCTTACCATATCCTACATTCACATTCAACGTGGCAAGAACATGCCTTCATGTCCACTATGGGAACCCCTATCATAAATGGACTATTCATTAAAGACCTCCTCCAGGCAGCCAAACTCCTAACTATGGTAGGTGTTATCCACTGCAAGGGACACCATCCCACCACCAACACCATAGCCCACTTGATTCTTGATATTTTTAAATTTCTTCCTGATTTCTTTCGCAACCCCCTGATTTGTTCCAGAGTGTGTTTTTCATTCTCCATGTGTTTGTATAGTTTTGTTATTTTTCTTGCTGTTGATTTCTACTTTTATTCCATTATGATCTTATAAGAAATTATTTCAACTTGTTTTTCTTTTCTCTTTCTTTCTTTCTTTCTTCCTTTCTTCCTATCTGGATTTCTTCCCTTCTTTTGTATTTCTTGACAACTGCTCTGGTAGTATATAGCTCTGTGGTCTCCTTGTTGATTCTTTGTTTATATGATCACTCCATTTATGAAACCTGGGCATTGAAGCCACCCATTATTATTGGATCTTGGCCTACATGTCCCTGTATGTCCAGTAGTGTTTGTTTTATGAAGTTGTTGTTGTTAGGTGTTGTCGAGTCAGTATCCAACTCATAGGGACCCTATGTACAACAGGTGAAACACTATTGTCTGTGCTTCTCTGCTGTGCATAGGGTTTTCAATGGTGGGTTGATTTTTTAGAGATAGCCCTCACCTATTCAGTTAGGTACTAGCCTAACTGGGATTGGGTTGCCAGGTCCATCTCCCAAGCCTACAGCACCTGGTGTTCCCAGGTGGTCTCGCATCCAAGCACTAATCAGGCCTGACCCTCCCTGCTTAGCTTCAGAGATCTGAGGGGATCGGATGCAACAGGACTACTGCTGCAGGCTTTGTGAAGTTAGGTACACCCAAATTTGATGTGGGGCTGGGATTCAGCTCAGTTGGTAGAGCACTGCTCTGCAGGCTCTGAGGTCCTGAGTTCGATTCCCAGCACCACAAAAATGGGAGAAGGACCTGGCAATCCACTCCCAAGGCAATCCCGAAACAATCTGCCCTATGAGGGTCGCTATGAGTTGGACACGACTCGATGGCACCTAACAACAACAACAACAACAACAAATTTGATGTATAGATATCAAATGTATAGATATAGATTTGATGTATAGATATCTGCCTTGTGGTTTTACAAGGCAGATCAGACTGTCAACAAGGCTGCTCAATAACCTACCCATACAAAATTGATAGCCATATCTCCCACCAATCCATAATACCCCTCTCCAGAGGTTATCAAATATAAAAAGGATGGAGCATTCCAATCAGGATCATAAGTAATCCTAAATGGATGCCATATCATCCCTGATTCACAAGTTACATCAGTTCTCACCAATATATGAAATTCCTTACACACAAGAACACAACCTCTCCTCCACCTAATCACCTCATCTGTATCATCCATCTCTCACAAGTCAAATACAACAGACAACCCTTTCCATCCAGATTTGCTCCACAACTTCTCCCCAAGGGGGTTACAGGCCATCATTTGCCCCCACTCACCAAACTAGGGTGCAACTCCCTGGAGAGGACTGGCAAACATACTTTACTACATACCTCCCTTTAGAAAAACTAAATACCTCCTTACATCATGAACACATTTTCAGTCTGGATAGAGGCTTTTTCCAACATCACTGAGGGAGCAGCTACAGCATCCCACACTCTCCTCACTGATATAAGTCCCTGTTTTGGCCTAATCCGATCCCTTCAGTCTGACAATGGTCCTGCATTCATTTTACAAATTGCCCAACAAGTGGCAGATGCTTTAAATATTAAATAGAGGGCCCACATTCCTTATCACCCTCAATCATCAGGAAAAGTAGAACAAGCAAATGCACTCATTAAGTTTCCTCTACCAAACCTCTCTCTAGAACTACAAACTCCGTGGGCCACACTTCTCCCTTTAGCCCTCATGAGCCTCCAGGCAGCTCATTGCAAGCCTAAATCTCAGTCCATTCGAACTAATGTATGGGCATCCTTTTGTCCTTCAGAACCTACCCACATCTTCCCACCTCCTTGCAGATTATATCCCAACCTTTAATCACAGTTGCCATCTTCTCCATTCTTTTGCCAACCATCATTTGCCTGTCCCATCACTCTTAGATACTCAGCAGTCAACTGTCTCCCTGGGGGGCTAAGTTTATCTTAAGTTCCTACATCCCAAACCTTTGCAACCCAAATGGGAAGGCCCACTCACAGTGGTCTTAACAACCCTATGGCAGTTAAGCTTATGCAAAAAAACCCATGGTACTACCTCTCTAAGATTAAAAAAAAAAGTCTCCTCTCTACTTCCTCCTGAAGTACTCAAACAACTTAGCCAACCTCCTTGATACTCCTCTCTTCTGACAGGACCAACAAAACTCAAACTCTCCTGCATCCGAGAGGAGGAGGAAGCTATGATCTAGTACTATTTCATGATTGTGCTCTTGCTTTCTGCTCTTTACCTGGACCCTTCAGGAGGATCTTCCATGGTTCCATTCCCTTCCTGATCTGACAGATTTGATTTTAACCTAGGTTGACGACTATTTCTTTCAAGGAACTCTTCAAGATTTCACTCCCCGCTGTAAACCACTCTCTGTACATTTCTCCTCCTCTGCTGTCTCCTTTTCCCTTAATGCTCTAAGTCTTATCCCCTCTTCAAAGAGGCACCCTCCATTTTTATTAGCCAGCTGAGCCTATTTCTAAAACTAAATATCCAGAAGACTTGGACATGCCTTTCTGCCTGTCACCCTACTCAGAACTCTATCCTGTTTGTTATCAGACTTTGTGCAGTACCACCCAAGGACTGGAAATGTCCTGAAAAACTCTTACTCCTGTATCTTGCCCTTATCTTGGGCCTAACTGCCTTGACCTCATTCACTAACAACATCATGTTCCTCCCTGTATCACCCTCCATTTTACTCCTAGATTCCAGCCCCTCCCACCTCATCATGGACCCTTAAACTCTTTTCTGGGTCTCACTAATAATCCCAACCATTCTTTTCTCAAATCAGGGTCATTGGGAGTTCCAGATAAAATGAATATGGGGGGATCAAGGCATCATCAATAAGGCAATCTGGGATGGCTCTAGCCCATGGGTCCTCCTCCTATGGAGTTCTCAACCCCAGCTCTTGATGGTCCAAATCCCTTTCCCTAGACTGGAAAAGAGAAATGCCACCGAACATAGATACCTTTGCTATATGTATAGACTGACCGGGGACTGTGACAATGTAAATGAGTACTACTGCCCTAACAGGTCCTGCAGGATGGCTCACTCAGGTAATCTTAAATCCAAACTAGTTAATCCCAGAGCTCCCCCAAGTTGTAACAAGGGAGGCTGTTATCCAGTCCAACGAAACATATCAGACCCTAGACTCTCACTGGGCTCAAGGCCAGCCAGCTAGTACCAGAATAGATGATGGAGAAAAAGACTTGGAGGGGAGGAGGGGAACATCATAACCTACTCAGGCTTATATCAACCCCACCACACCCAAAATCCCAACTTAAACTGTGGTAGACATTATTAACAAAACTATCAGCCATCCCCAACCTGATCCCATTTCTACATTTCTCACCTTGACCTTCTCTCTCCTAAATAATACCAATCCTTCACTTTCCTCTGCCTGCTGGGTTTGCCTCTCCCTACTTGGAACATCTTTAATGGCCACTCCTCTTCCCTTGTCTTGGGCACAAAACATCTCAACCTACAAAACAAAACACTCCATAACCCCTAACTCTGACATCTCTCTTCTCTCCATAGACTCTACCCTTTTATTTAAAAAAAGCCACTCCAACAACATAACCTCACCCTTTCTCTCTGCTAACTCCAATAAGACCCTTCCTCTTCCAGGTTCTTGCACCCTGTCAGGCATATATTTTCTCTGTGGAAAGCAGCCTTCCACTTCAATATTCCCTCTTCCAGCCTCTCTTGCATCTATGTGTTCCTTACTCCCAGGTTTACTGTCAAACCAATAGCGAAATCATAACAGCAATTACCTCCTCTTCTCCTCTCTGTCTCGGCTATGTGTGTCCTCTGCTCCTTCCTCATCAGGATAGGGATGGCAGCAGGAATTAGGGACAGGCATAGTGGGTATACCTATGTCTGTTCATTTCTACCATAAGATCTCAGAAGAACTAAATCAAGATATAGAACGTGTCATGATGGCCCATGAGGCCCTTTAGGGCCAGATCATCTCCTTGGCAGTGATAACTCTCCAAAATCGCCGAACCCTAGGCATACTTACAACAGAAAGAGGAAGAAACTGCTTATTTACAGGAGAAGAATGTTATTTCCTTAATTGATCTGGTATATTCAAAGACCAAGATCTCAGAACTACTGGAGAGGATAGTCTCTACACTGAAACTTACAAAACACACAACCCCCTGGATACTACATTTCTTAGGGCCACTGCTCTGCCTTTGTCTCTGCTCTACCTCTGTCTCTGCCTCTGTCATCTATTCTGGTACTAGCTGGCTTGGCCTTGTTTGGGCCTTGTCTGTTTTACTGTTTTCAAATTTTTCTACAAGAATGCATGCATACCTTCACCAACCAGATAGTTACCACACTCTTCATGGCAGGACACCGACCACCCTGCAGAGGAGATGATCTTTCCCCATTCCAAGACATCCTGCCTTCATCCACCCCCTGTCAGTTACCCCAGCCCTGTCATCAATGCACATTGCCCCTTCTCAGTTAGAAAACATTACAGAAGATAATGACCTCCACCCAAACAACCTAATACAAAATCAGTGGAATGTTAGGCAGGACCTGTTACAAAATAGGGACTGCCTACAAGATGGTGTTTTCTTCCCACAATGCCCCAAGCTTCAAACCCTGCCAAAGTTGCCCGCCAGAACCTGGCCTAAATCTGTCCCAGCCTGGCAATTGATTATTACTTCAATTTCTCTCCTATAGCCTATCAGAACCCTTCACACATCCTCTTTCTACCTATCCCAATAGGAGAGGACAGCAAACTCTCATCCCCTTTTCCCACCTATAGCCCATAAAAACCTCAGTACTTCCTCCTGTGGTTGCTGTTCTCTCCTCTGATAGAACAGCCCTAGCAGCTTCTGCCACCTGAAAGTGTTTACATTTTTTGGTCTCAGATCTGACAGTTAACCTCCTAGGGGTTTCAGTGGTTGACTATTTGGGGATTGCTTTGGAAGAGGATTGCCATGTCCCTCTCCCATGTTTTGGTGCTGGGGATTAAACCTGGGTCCTCACAGAGTATGCAGCAGCACTCTACTAATTGAGCTAAGCCCTAGCCTGATACTGTTTAGTTTCTCAAAATTTCTTTAAAATATAATGATGGAATACACTTGTAAACTGCAAAGGGACCATTTGACTAACATTTGACAATACAGAATAGAAAGATTATTTTTCAGTGTTACATATGAAATTAGGCATAATTAATGTAGTATATTGGTAAGGACCATTAGTTGTTAATCCTGGAATCATAATAATATATTTATCTTATGGTCTGCAAAATTACTATTTAATTATTTTTTGATATTGTAAACAATCATCTTTACTGTTAGTTCTTGATATTTCTTCTCATTTTGAGTCCCATTGTTTGTGTGACTACATTTTTAGTATTTATAAATATAATTGGATTTTGATTCATTTTACCAAGTCATTGATAAAAATACTAAATGAAACAGGAAAGATTCAGTGAGTGGTCACCAGAAATGTTACTCAGGTTGATTTGAACCACATCTTGTTGTGAACCACTTGACAATTGCCTTGAATTCCAGATAATGAAGCCTGGTTTAGTGGGGTACAGGTGCTCACACCTGTAATCCCAATGGAGGCTGCTGCAGGGGGATTGCAAATTCAAGCCGGTGTAACATAGCAAAACCCTATCTCAAGATAAAAAAAAAAAAAAAAGTGGCCTGGGGCTGCAGCTCAATAATAGAGTGCAGGTAAATTATCCATGAAGCCTTGAGGTCAGTCCAAAACTACTGCAAAAATAAACAAACAAATAAAAAAAATTGAAAAGTCTCCTTAGAAGCCTGGGAAGGGAATAGCTGAACAATTCAAGATTGGCATACTCACGGAACAATACCAGACTCCTGTCTTCTGTTTACCTATCCTCAGTGTGGGTCTATTATCTTTAATAGTTGCTATATAACTGCCATGCACCCAGAAAATGATGATGTACAATTATCAGGCTGACACAATTATCAGAGTGACAATGATTTTTCACACAAGTCTCATTCAGTAACATTTACACTTTATTGGTCAGACTGCATCAGATGGCCTACAATATTAAAAATGATTCCCAGGAGGCAAGTATTTCAACTAGGCACATTGCCACCCAGAACATATTTGGGATATGTTAGTAAAGAAGAGGGCAGACAATTTACCACATCCGCTATGTCTTACACTGGCAAAATCTAGATTATAGTCCCTACATTATGGATAAGAAGTTACCATTGGATAGAGAAATGAAATCAATAGTTATTTCTTCTTTCCCATTACTTGGCATAACTACATATTCATTCATCATACTGCTATATGAAATGAATGGCCTGCAGCCATACCATTATGGCATCAAATCCTGTCAGATCTCAGAAATTAAGCAGGGTCAGACCTGGTTAGTACTTGGATGGGAGACCACATGGAAACACCAGGTGCTGTAGGCTTGGGAGAAGGACCTGGCAACCCACTCCCAAGAAACAATCAGCTATTGAAAACCCTATGAGTAGCAGAGCAGCACTGACAATACTATTTCATCTGTTGTACATAGGGTTGCTATGAGTCAAACACCAACTCAATGGCACCTAACAACAACAACATATAAAAGGAATAATCTCAACACCTGCTGAATATTTTCTATTTGTTGTTGTTGTTGTTGTTAGGTGCTGTTGAGTCTGTATCCGACTCAGAGCAACCCTCATAGGGTTTTCAATGGCTGACTGTTTCGGGATTGCCTTGGGAGTGGATTGCCAGGTCCTTCTCCCATTTATGCGGTGCTGGGAATTGAACCCAGGACCTCAGAGACTGCAGCACAGCACTCTACCAACTGAGCTAAATTCCAGCCCCAATTGGTGTTATAACTCATACTTTTTTTTTTTTTTTACATGTACGCCCTGTTGTGCTTGGTAAATTTAGGTTATTCTGGTTTAGGATGTATTTCATTTGGAAAATAAGTCTCATGCCCTAAGATTGGACAACCATCACCTAATTTTGGCTTGTCTCTGAGCCTTTCACCTGGCGAAGCCTGTCCTAACTTCTCTGCCCTAGTTTTTTTCTAATTATCAGTTTTCCAGCAGAAGATTAAGTGATGGGGCAACCCAATTGAAACCTAGTCTCCCCTGAAACATTTTCAAAGTGGAGGGGGTTTCAAGAGAACCCTATGGCAGAAAAG